>JBAGKK010045159.1:0-10330 GCA_037177015.1 Euceroptres primus
AAAAAAAAAGATTGATCAGTTTGGTCAAAAACTCGCCGAGGTAGAGGGGGTGAAATTTTTGTACTTTGAGCAAAGAGCCTCTATTTCGGATGTAAATATCTTTTTATGTATGGCATATACAAATTTTGACTCCAACGTTTTTGATAGATTTTTCCCCAATCTTTCGAACTCAATCAAAAAAACTTAAAAAAATTTAAAATTTAGCCATCATTTTTGAAAATCAAAAATATTTTTGATTTTTTTTTTAAGTTCGACCCTTTTTTTCTTTTTTTTTATCTAAAAATAAAGCTTGAGATGCTTACTTTCAGATCCTTGAATAGCAAAATGTCGTTTCTTTTTTCTTTAAAAAATTGAATTTTAAGTAACCTGGTAAATTCAACAAATTTTTCCTATGCGCGAAAAAAATTTGGAAAATTGTTTGCGCATTTTAATGTGCAATTTACATGTAATGCACATAATATAATAAGTATAAATGTTATTTGTATATTAAAAATGCGCAAATAATGAAATTAAAAAATTTCATATTTGAAAATTTTCAAAAAGTTCTAAAATCGACAAAATTTTTTTTGGAATTTTCGTTTGTACAATATTGTTTGCTATGAAAAACATGCAAAAAATTTTCCAAATTTTTTTCGCGCATAGGAAAAATTTTTTGAATTTACCAGGTTACTTAAAATTCAATTTTTCAAAAACAACAAGAAACGACATTTTGCTATTCAAGGATCTGAAAGTAAGCATCTCAAGCTTTATTTTGAGTTGAAAAAAAAGAACAAAAGGGTCGAACTTAAAAAAGAATCAAAAATATTTTTGATTTTCAAAAATGATGGCTAAATTTTTAATTTTTCAAAATTTTTTTGAAATATTGGGAAAAAATCTATCGAAAACGTTTGAGTCAAAATTTTTTAAATGCCATACATAAGAAGATACTTATATCCGAAATAGAGGCTCTTTACGCAAAGAACAAAAATTTCACCCCCTCTACCTCGGCGAGTTTTTGACCAAACTGATCAATCTTTTTTTTTTTTTTGAAGTGCCATCTAATAAGACTAAACTTTTTGTAAATTTGAGCCCGATTGAAGAAACTAATTGTTTGGGGTGGGTACACTTGAGAAATAATGCCCCCTATATGTCTTCAGTTTCCTCTCCAAGTTATATGATGCTCTTAAAATTTATGACACCATAAGGACCCGGAACTGGTTAGATCCTACAATGCCTATGATGATTTATATATATATATATATCCCCTAATATTTTGTAGGCTTATAAGCTTCGACATAGTAGGTTATCAATAACCTAATAATAAATGTAGTTGCTTTGAAATATGTGGATAATAAATGTAGCTGCTTTGAAATAGTGGATTTTTTTTAACACAAGACGATGGTTGCATGAAAATTAATATAAATTCAAAAATTTTTTAGATTTCAATTAGAGTGATCGCTTATAGAACTAAACGAAAAGAATTTTAATAGCAGAGATCTCCACAGTATTTGATTTTTATTATCATGCTTTTGGCTTCCGACATCAATTGAAGAAAATCTTGTCTTAAAATCACATTTTCTTCTCTTATTTCTACGTTCAAGTGTTTTATAGCGTTAATAATACTTTTAACACTTGGGTATTTTTCGTTACTTGCAGTGTTCCTCCTACGTTTTCACATAGTAACTTTTCAATACCTTTCTTACCTTCTTCACTGAACGCTTTTTGGAGATGATTAATAGTAATTCCAGCTTTAGCAATTTTATTAATCATGTATTCAGAGACACCATCACTCTTCAAACAATACAGAGTGCTTTTAGTTTGTTTTATTTTATCTGCAACATTTTCGGCATGTAAAATTGATTGAACATTAACAGCGACTTTTCTTATCTCTTTTTTAGTTATTCTAACGCAGTTAATTAAATCTTTTAACATTTTATCTATTATGTGCACCGTTTGCAGCTTCCTTTCCAAGAAAATATTCAGTCAAAGAAGATAATTTAAAAGATCCTTTGTCTCTTACTCTCTGTGGAATTTTTTGCCTTATAAGATGAATGGTACCTGCAAAACCACACACAGAATCTGTAAATTCATCCAGTAACCCCAGCCTCTGAATTTCGTTGCGAATGTTTGGTGCATCAAAACGAATACTACTGTGTGCAACTAATATTACCGGTTTCCTGCATTTCAAAAATTCAATCAGGTTTCCTACAGCTAATCTTGACCACGTGGTAGTTAATTTTTCGTCTTTACGGTATAGATCTCCATTTATCACTTGTAATCCTATTAGTTCTGATACCTTTTCTGGAATTTCGTGTTTCGGTTTTATGTAATGAATAAACTCTTCGGATTTTTGCTTTGCAGCTATTTGAATTATTCGGCAAGTTTTCCAGAAATCAGTTGTCTCTAAGTCGAAGTAAACAATCGAAGCGTTTTTGGGTATAATATCATATGGATGTTGATTCCTCATCCTCCACAGAAAATAGATTAGTGACAGTTTTGAATTTTCTATAATAGCAGTAGTCCGAATCTTCAGAAAAATCCATGATGTTAGCACAGTTATTAGAACACTATTATCGAAAAAAGTAATTAACTGTTCATTTGCTAATCTTGGATTTTTTTCACTGAATTCTGTTATGCAGAATGACCGACCGGCCAATCTTTGGACAATGAACTGGTGACAAAGTGGTGTCAACAAGATTAGGCTTGAAAGCATTATCTCCTTCCAAATTAACCAGTGACAAGAGATACCTATATTTAGAGAGAATTTTATCAAACAGAAAGTTTACGAGCTAGCACACTTCATATCTAATATGTCATTAAAAATTCCTTATCATTGTATATTTACGCTTCCTTCAGAATATTTGCAGCTTACCACTAGCAAAACGTTAGAAAGATTCTTTCACATAACAAACGTAATAATGTAATTAAAATTTTTTAATTTTATTTTACTGTTCTAACTACTTAACTATTCAGTTAAATAAACTTAACATTTAAGGTATTTATTTATTTATTTGTTATCTTACATGAACATTAGACAAGGATTCTTTAAAAAATATGAGTTTCTTAAATTCTTAAAAACTTGTCTTAGATTTACAAACGTGTTTAACTTTTTTTTGCACTCCAATCGTATTGAAATCAACTAAACAATATTCGATATTCGTATCTTCTGATTCAGTTGAAATAAATTCTTGAATTATTAGTTTGATTGACGTATCACAAAATATATGATATCCCAAACCCAGATAACCTCAGCAACTTGAGTAATATTTCTACAAACTATTCAGATGAATCTGTACAATAATAATTACTGTATAAATATATTTTTCGAGTTTCTGTTTTAAGGAAATAAAATATATGTAGAAATAATTTTTCATAGCTCAAATCTACGTGTAATTCTTAAAAAAAATGTCACTAAATACATATTAAGATGCTGATTTATAAAATTGTATCATAATTTCATTAATTTAATGAATCCTTCACTCCCTTGCCTCAATCTTCAACCAGAATCCTCCTTCTGGCAGCAAAAGGAAACTATCTTTCTTAAATTTCATCGTTACAGGAGTTTTGGAGCAAGTTTTTAAATTGCACCTAGCCAAGAGGTAAAATAACGTAACTTTAATTTCCAGCAAGGCAAATCTGTTTCCCATACAAATCCTTGGTCCAATACCAAATGGTAAATAAGTTGCTGCATTTACGTTGACTTTATTTTCACCTAAAAATCTCTTTGGATCAAATCTATCTGGATTCTTATAATATTTTGGATCACGATGAATAGCGAATATAGGAAACCAAATCGACATCCCAGGTTCTACAGTAACAGGACTTTTTCCTGGTAAAACTGGAGGAAGTTCAAATTTACTGTTACATACCCTGTCAATGAAACCAACTGGATAAAGTCTCAAAATTTCGTTGATTACAGCTTCCAGGTAGGGTATATTATTAATTTCAAGATACGTTGGTTTTCCTTCACAATTTTCCAAAACAGCTTCGATATCGTTGTGAAGTCTTTTTTGTACTTCTGGGTTGACAGCAATTTCATGAGCAGCAAAACATAAAGCTGTGGAAACAGTATCCAATCCTCCAAAGAAGAAAAGAGCAGCATTAGCTGTTATCTCCTGAAGATTCAATTTTCGATTTTCATTATTCTTGTCCTTGGCTTCTATCATCATTTGAAGAAAATCTTGTCTTATGATCCCTTTTTCTTTTCTGGCTGATATACTTGAACTTATCACATCCGTAAAAAAACGATCCACACTCTCACTAAAAATCTTCACCCTCAAAAGTCTAGATATCAGTTTAAAATTCCTGATGAGAAGAAACTTAAGAGACAGAATACCTTCGAAATCTGTTGCCTTTCGACCAACGACATATAATTGGTTTTTTGGATTCTTCATTGAATCGATACTAACACCAAAAGCACAACTTGAAATGACATCTGCACTAATTCTTGTGAAGACATCCTTAAGGTTTGCAATGTAATCTTTGTCCTTGGATTTTTCAAGCAAGGAGTCTGTAAAATTCTCGACACATTCCGTCATCAAATTGAACATCATCTTCATCTTGCTGGATGTGAAAGAAGGACTTAGTATGTACCTCATTTCCCTCCAATTGTCACCTTTTAAAGAAAAAAGGGCTCTTCCAAAAACAGGATCAATTTTTTCATCGGTAAATCCTCGATGGTCAGGAAATGTTTCGAAATTCTTGATTGCGATGGATTTGATAATCTCTGGATCACGAATTACGATGGCTGGTGTTTGAAAATCGAAAATACCAAAATATTTGGCTTCGGAATACCTGTTGTATAATTTTTGGGTAAGATCGAAAATATTCATTTTTCGAATCAAACAGGGAGCCATGTTTCCTAGTATAGGTTTGGGTGGTTCATGCGGAATATCCAGATGTTCAAATATATTTTTCTTCTTCATAAAATAGTAGACAAATCCAGTGGCCAAAATTGCAAGAATAATTGTTAATAGATCCATGATGATGATGATAGGTCACTCATAACACTGGCGATAAGGAACCTGACTGTTCATGTACCAAGCTTGACTCTATTTACTAAATGCCAGTTTAAAGTGGTTGCAGGCTTCGTATATATTGACTTCATCAGAAGCTGTGTTTAAAAATTCATTATCATCAGATGTTGGCAGTTACAACACAGCGATATATTTATTTTAGATTACATGTCACTAATTATTATTCAGCATGATTTAGCTTAAAATACTTTCCACGAAAAAATGCAGACGCTGCTATTCCATTGAATAATTATTTTCTAATCAATTAGATAATTATAATTATTATTCTAAATATTCTAATAATTAGAATGCAAGTATTTATATACTTACTTTACTTTTAGTTCAGAACTGAGTACAAAATACTTCAAATACATTACTCAAAATAAAAGTATTTCGCTATAAAGTAGTTGAAGTATATTGCAAGGAAAATAAAACTTAGCCAATGTACTAATTTTAAATAAAATACAAATTACATTTTAGTATTTTTTTATTTTATTTTCAATTTATTTGAGAATTGTGTATTTTGTCTGAAATATTTACTTGTATTTTAGATGGAATACATCCTAGATTAATTATCTAAAATTAATATTAAACCTATGCGCAATACCTAAAAGGCCTAAGTCCATGCATTGGAACTCCACAGAGCCTTAAATTCTTTGGAATTTATAATGAACTCTTCGGAATTCACCATGAATTCATTGGAATTCTCTGGAATTTAATTATGAATTCTTTAAGATTCATCGACATTCACCTTGAATTCTTTGAAATCCTTTGGATTTCACAATGAACTTTTCGGAATTCTTTGGAATTTAATTATCAATTCTTTAGGATTCATCGAAATTCAAAGTGAATTCTGAAGTATTCCTGGTGAATTTCAAAGAATTCAGTGTCAGTTCCGAAGAATTCAAGATAAATTTCAAAGAATTTAGGGTGAATTTCCAAGAATCCTAAAGAAATCATAATTAAATTCCAATGAGTTCGTGATGAATTCCAAAGAACTTAAAAAAATTCTCGGTGATGTCATAATTAAATTCCAAAGAATTCGTGGTGAATTCCGAAGATTTCGTTGTGAATTTCAAAGAGTTCATTGTTAGTTCCAACGAATTCATGATGAATTCCAAAGAATTCAACGTGAATTCCGAAGAATTCATAAGAATTCATAATAAAATTCCAATCAATTCATAATTAAATTCCAATTAATTCATGATGAATTCCAAAGAAGTTAAAAGAATTCAAGGTGAGGTCATAATTAAATTCCAAAGAATTCATTATGAATTCAAAAGAAGTCAAGTTGAATTCTGAAGTATTCTGGTGAATTAGAAAAAATTCGAGGTGAGTTTTGAAGTATTCTTGTTGAAGTTTGGAAAATTCCTGGTAAATTCCAAAGAATTCCAATGAATTCATAATGAATTTCGAAGAGTTCATGATGAATTCCAAAAATTTCATTGTCGATTATAAAGAATTCAGGGTGAATTTAGAAGAATCCCAAAGATTTCATAACTAAATTCCAATTAATTCCAAATAAATTCGGAAAATTCACGGTGAATTCATAATTAAATTCCAATAAATTCATGGTGAATTTCAAAGACTTCATTGTGAATTTTTATGAGTTCATTGTGAATTTCAAAGAATTCATGGCTCTATGAAGCTCGCATGGACTTACGGCTTTTTAGTTAGTGCATATAGGTTTAATATTAATTTTATATGATTAATTTAGGATGTATTTCATCTAAAATACAAGTATTTCAAATAAAATACCAAAATACCTGAATGTAGTTTCTATTTTATTTGAAATACTTTGGCTAAAATGTATTTTCCCTGCAATGTATTTCACTACAAAGTACATTGCACGTATTTTGTATTTCAAGTACATACTTGAATTACATTTTTCTTAAAATATTGTCCAGCTCTGTTTTCTTTGGATAAAAATTTTTCATTGAGGCAAATAATTATATAATTATTTTTAGAAAAAAAGCAACTGTGAATAATTGGATAATATTAAATTAAAAGAATATATTTACTTTGAAACAAAGGTTTTTCAGTTACAAAATATTTAAGAAATTAATTAAACTGCGATGCATGGAATACCTATCTACTCAATTTTACCACAAAATTTAAATATCATTATTTACTTTACATAACTTGTAGAAATATAGAATCGTTTTTTTTTAAATCTGTGGAGGAAAGGCATAAGCAATTATCTCGAGCTGTCATGATTTTGAGATAATTAAAGTTTTGTGTTCTGTTATTTCTGTCAAATCGGAAAAATAACAGATAATTTTTACATTGGGCGTATAGTCGTATTTTTTAATACACTTTTTGTAACACATGCACAAAAAGTCAGCGTTTTTGGCCATGGACAGTATACGAGAAGTGGCGCTTTTTAGGTAGGTATACGAAAAACAAATTCTGCGCAGGTGCAACTTTTTTCACACGCTACGAACTTTTCGCACACTTTTTTAACACTTTAGTTACCGCTGCGCCGCCTGGGCCTGGTGGGAGAAAATTTAGTAGTATTTGACGAGAGAAATTACGGTCACCTTTTTTGATTGTACATATTTAATTTTTTTGCAAAGATATCGAAATGAGCAAAGTAGGAGATGTGTGTTTGTGTGTGTGGGTGTGTGTGTGTGTGAAGTGCAACAAACAGAATCAATTAAGAAATGTACTTTTAGAAACTGCGTATAACCCCAAAATATAACCTTCTAAATTCATGTATATCATTAAAAACTCAAACTCAAAATAAACTTTAAATACTTAATTTTAATTCCTCTTTTGATACAAAGTACAAAATGATTTGGGAGTTGTGGGACTTTACAGAGCATTACTGAATGTATCGAAAACTGGCGTTATCTCAATTTTCATAAAAATGTCAGGCCTTTCCACCACAGAAATATGAGTCTTTAAAGTCATTAAAGTCAGTATCTACTATTATTCAAAAATAAGGAAAGATTTCCTGTCATTGTTACTAGACCACGATCGAATATCTAGCACACATGATGGAACGAGTCTTTTGTGAAGTTGGTACCTCCATTGACAACCCTGTCGGAAGCCACGATTGACAGTTGTTCGAAGCTGCATTGATTGTACTTTTTCTCTCGATTTCTCATCTCCTCTGCACCTGGTTGAATCCTTTCAATGAAGCCACAACGCTAAAGCTTCTCGACTATATTTTTTCGCGGAAAATCCTCGAACAGTGAATAATAATAAAAAAAAGTGAAAAGTGAAAAGCGAGCAAACTCTAAGAGAGAAAATTGCGAGAAATCTCTGTGGAGAGTTTTGGTCCTTCCAGACTTTCAGGCTGTTGGAAAGGGACTTGGCAAACGATAATCTCACGAATGGTAGTTGTCAACCACAAAAAATCTGCCATAGTTCAAAAGCTTAATAGAATTACTTTTTTTGACATTATCAGATTTAAAGCTGATTCTTTTACTTTCAGAGGGAATTTTTCCAGTGGAAATAGGTATATAAAGTTTCAATGATTTAAAAAGAGTCCAACAGGAATTGCATTTATGCACTTTAATTTAAATGATGATTGCAAATCAAACTTCCAATTCTTTAGATAGATTTTACATTATATGGGAAAACAATTTTTTTTGTTAGTACAACAATTTGTTGATCTGGAAAAATATATTTATTTAAATATAGTAAAGTAATTACTCTAAACTAAATAAAATACTGTTATTTATATTAAAAAAAATAAAAACATCCTCCTTCTTCATGTATACATAAAATTTTTTAGATTACAAAAATCTTTTCTCATTTATTCTTCACAAAATTAATATAACTTATTTCTGCAGTTTTGAAAGGCTTTAGAAAGTTACAAGCCTGAAATAGAGTGCTGCCATGAAATCAAACTACTGCTGATGAAGGAACGCGTCCTTATAGTAAATATGCCACTTAGTCTCAAACTAAATGTGGCAGACAGGTTGGATAAAGGACAGTAAATGCGGCGTAAATGAAACTGTTGGCTTACAACAGCTGCTGGCTATGTAAAGTTTGTCAAGCTGAAATTATCTAATATTCTTCATAGGCTTTTTAATCACAGTCCGCCATTTCAAGACGAAATTGTAATAATAATTCCAAGAAATTTTATTACTTTTATGTGTAATTCAAATAAATTTTAATATTAATAATATAATTAACTTTTATTATTATTCATTGATAATAGTTATTTTGTAAACCACATTTCTCCTAGTTTTTATCTTCCCTTCATCAGACCATGAACGAGAAAAAATATCATTTAATTAAAAAATAAAAACAAAAACTTCCGTGATTGAAACTCTCTATCTTAAAGCATGCCATCTTTAATATGCATATCAAGGTAACATCTATATATTCATATTAACTCTTTAAGTTTGAATTAGTCAAAAACGACTAATGAAATAGCGAAAAGTCTTTCACCAATTGAATTAGTAAGCATCTCTACTAATTAGTATAAAACTACCAATTTTTAGTCAAATTCTACAAATTCATTTAGTAACAGTTACTAATTCAATTAGTAACGCTACTAATTGAATTAGTTACAATAAATGAATTAGTAGAATTTGGCTAAAAATTAGTAGTTTTCTACTAATTATTAGTAGAAATGCTTACTAATTCAATTGGTGGAAGACTTCTCTTTATTTCATTAGTAGTTTTTGACTAATTCAGATTTAGAGAAAACATAGCTAATTGTAATTGTAATTAATACAAAAACGTAAGGTATCATTTTAGAAATCTACAAAAAATCATGGAAATCTATTTCTGCATGTAGAAAAAGATTCTTCCTATCTTGATTCAAAAATTAAAAATCTTTTATTTTCGGCCCACCCTATTCATCAGGCCTAGGAAGGTTCTTGAAAAAAAATTAATTATAATCTTAAAATATATGAGTAATGTGACCTTATACAAATAGTTACATTATACATATTTCACTTTATCAGGAAAAAAAATTAATGAAAAAGGAAACTTTTAATAAAATTTATTGTAGGTCGAAGTTTTGTGCAGTTTTTTAAGTTTACGCTCTTTAAAAATGATCGGATTTTAATCAATGAGTGATCATTTTGTTCATTTAACAAAATTTCGAAGCCTTCACCATCTTAGATTGTAAAATTAATTTATCATTTTGAATCTATTAAATAAGAACGTTTTAAATTCAAATAAACTTTATAGACAAATAACTGTGGCTTGCAAATATGAAATTAATCTAAAAATCAAGACAGTGAAGGCTTCGAAAATTGTTAAGTGAACAAAATGAGTAATCATTGATTATAAAATCCGTCGGTTCTGTTTGTACTTGCCTAACTACGTATTCTAAAACTAGATTGAAAAGTATGCAGGAGAGGGCATCGCCC
>JBAGKK010045170.1:0-10330 GCA_037177015.1 Euceroptres primus
TTATTTTATGTCTAAAATTGGCTTAAAAATATCGATGTAACACGAATCGTATAAAAGAAATAATACAATGCTTTTTTTGCGCAATAGAGTTAATACTCCTCTTTCAGATCATAACCATGATTTATACCCAGTGCGCAGTTTTCATAAACTTTTGCGGATTCCCCTCTTGCGACACAGACTGTATCTGTCAAGCATGTTCAAATTCAAAATCAACAGAAAATATACAAAAATAATTTATACAATAAATAACATAAGATCCTCTCATATCAACACCAGAAGTTGTCTCTTCATATGTAAGACTTCATGGGTGCCTGGCATTTGGCATATCAACTCAAGCAGGTTTTATACCCACATATGGATGTATTATATTATACAAACGTTATATGACCATGGATTCTACTTGCATTGGTAGAAATGGTCCAGATACCATTCCACGCTGTAAAGCGGGCTCCTAGGGGATATTATTTCAAAAGCTTTGGGAGCGTAATTCTCGCGGTCGCATTGAAGACCAGCCAACAACAATGGTTGATTTTAATACACCTCGTGCCGAGGTATACTCTACATTTGACGACGCGAACAAAAGTCACAGCCACGAGTGATGAGGGAGGAAAGCTGAGCGAGGAAGGGAGGGAGAAAGAAAGTGAGAAACGATGGAGAAAAGAGAGGACGAATCAAGACCAAAGAGAGGGAGAACTTTTGAGGATGGAAGGGAGAGAAGTGTGCAAAAGCGCACGCAAAGAAAAACAAATGAATGCTGCCAGAAACAATTGAAGCCTGCATGGAATAGGGGTTGCTGGCCTTTTATGTTACCTACCCTGCCCCTCTTTTTCTCATCCATCCTTTCTACTACAAGAATCATCCCCTGATACTAGATTTTACATATCCTACAGGTCTAGCAAGTTCTTAGTTAGATTTTTATTGTTTGGATCGTTAGCATGTTTTTCTACTATTTAATTGAATTTTTTGTTCACTGAGAGGATGATATTGAAATTTGCAAGGTTTAAGATGAAAAAAAATGAAAAAATACAAGATACTAAAAATTTGATTGTTGATAATCACTCTGATCGATGCCCAAAGCTGCCACAAAAAGTTGCATCCCCAAAAATTTCACCCCAAAAATTTTAAAAATTCCGGAAAATAACCCTAATATCAATACTAAAAATTGAATTGCTGATAATGACTCTGATCGATGCCAAAAGCTAACACAAAAAGTCGAATCCCCCTATCAAATGCGAAATTCACCCTTATTTCACCCTAAAAATTAAAAA
Organism: Euceroptres primus; assembly: GCA_037177015.1. Taxonomy (NCBI): domain Eukaryota; kingdom Metazoa; phylum Arthropoda; class Insecta; order Hymenoptera; family Figitidae; genus Euceroptres; species Euceroptres primus. The sequence continues at coordinate 1,269 of JBAGKK010045170.1, forward strand.
AATTCCGGAAAATTAGCCTAAAATCAATACTAAAAATTTGATTGCTGATAATCACTCTGATCGATGACCAAAGCTTCCACAAAAAGTTGCATCCCCCTATTAAATGCGGAAACCACGCTTACTTCACCCCAAATTCAAAATCCCAAAAGTTTCAGCATTTTGAAAATTGTAATATCGTAGGAAATTTTTCAACAAAAGTTCCAGGCGTTCTGATCGGAGTTTTGCCCCCCCCCCCCATCCGACGAGGCTTACAAAAAAGCCTCATGACATTTTTCGATCGACTCGAAATCCAAAAACCTACAGGACTTCAAAGATTCCCAAAAATTTTGAATTTGAAAATTTTTAAAGTTCCCAAAGTTCTGATTAGAGTTCTGCTCCCCCCCCCCCCAAGAGAACTACCGGAAAGCCTTATGCCATTTTTCGAACAACTCAAAATCCAAAAATCTATAACGCTTTAATGATTCCCAAAAATTTTAAATTAAAACTTTTTTAGAGACCCAAAAATTTGCATTACAGTTCTGCCCCCCCCCCCCGAGAGTTCTATAAAAAAGTCCCATGATATTTTTCAATCAACCCAAAATTCAAAAACCTACAGGACTTCAAAGATTCCCAAAAAATTTAAATATAAAATTTTTAGAGTTCCAAGAGTTCTGATTGGAGTTCTGTCCTCTCCAAGAGTTCTATAAAAAAGTCCCATGTCATTTTTCAATCAACCCAAAATCCAAAAACCTACAGGACTTCAAAGATTCACAAAAATTTTGAATTTAAAAATTTTTAGAGTTCCAGGAGTTCTGATTAGTGTTCTGCCCCCTCCCCCCTCTCCGACGAGTTCAAGAAAAAAAAACCCTATGACATTTTTCAATCAACCCAAAATCCAAAAACCTACAGGACTTCAAAGATTCCCCAAAAATGTCAATTTGAAAACTTGTTCTGATTAGAGTTCTGTTTCTCCCCCAAAGAGTTTCTACAAAAAAGCCCCATGACATTTTTCAATCGACCCAAAATCCAAAAGCTTACAGGACTTTAAAGATACCCTGAAATTTTGAATTTAAAAATTTTGAAAGTTCCCTCGAACCCTGAAGCACCAAAAAATCTAACTTTCACTCTTACTTCCACGTGTCACAATTTTCGATATTAAAAATATCCCCCTCTCCTCTTTCAGAAAAAAGGAGAAAGTACAACATCGCCTGCCACCCTAGATTACCTTTGAGGCACCAAAAAAGTTATATCTTTTCAATTTGCTCGGCAATATGCAACGTTGCAAAGCATTGACTTTTATTTCAACAACACTTCTAATAGGAAAAAATCCTCATCCCCTTTTTCTTAGGGACGTCCAAAATTAAAAAGTCTATGTTAAACACTCTTTTTTTCAGAACTGAAATCCTAAAAATATTGGGTATCTTTAAAAAGCACTATTTTTTTCTATTTTGGTTCAATTAAGAAACTTTTTAAGGGCCATTTATAGAACTCTTTGAGGGAAAAACAGAACTTTAATCAGAACTCCTGGAACTCTGAAAGTGTTCAAATGGAAAATTTTTTGGAATCTTTGAAGTCCTGTAGGTTTTTGGATTTTGGGTTGATTGAAAAATGTCATGGGGCTTTTTATGGAACTCCCTGGGGGGGGGGGCGAAGCAGAACTCTAATCAGAAGTCCTGGAACTCTAAAAATTTTCAAATTCAAAATTTTTAGGAATCTTTGAAGGCTCGTAGTTTTTCGGATTTTGAGTTGATCGGAAAATAATGTAAGGCATTTCCGCAGAATTCTTCGGGGTGGGGGGGGGGGGGGTGGCAGAACGCCGATCAGAACTACTGGAGCTTTTGACGAAAAATTTCCTACGATATTACAATTTTCAAAATGCTGAAACTTTTCGGATTTTGAATTTTTCGAAATTTCTTTTCTGTAGAGCTCTAGAACTCTTTTAAAAAATGTCGTTAACGAAAAATTGGTTTCCGAAAAGTTGGGGACAGGTATTTTTTTCGAAAATTTTTTGTTTGTTGAAATTCGCCGGAACTATTTTTGAAAATAGTCAGGAACTCTAGAACTATCCTAAATCTGTTCAGAACTCATTAAAAAATGCAATTTTTCGAAAGTGAGGGGGAGCGTGAAGCTAGCCCCCCATTTTGAAAAATTGATTTTTTGAACCTTTAAAAGCCAGAACTATTGCTATAACCTATCAGGAACTCTAGAACTATTGAAGACGGACTCAGAACTCTAAATAATAAATTGATTTTTAAATAATGGGAGGGCTAACTTCACAGGAATAGTAAAGTTTCTTGAAAAAGAAATTGTAAATTGACCCCCGTTAAGACACCGACATAAACCATAAAAAAAAACATTGGCTTTGTCCACATCTTGCAGGGGGGCCCTCAATTTTCAGTGTAAGAATACTTTTTAAAAATGTATAAGCCTTTTAAAAAATATCCAGTGATAATAAAATTAATGTTTTATTTCTGTATTTTAAAATATTAAGTTGTTTCCGTAGTCTTAAAATTTTTAAATATACAAGAGTATATTTTTGTGTACATGTATAAGAGAAGCATGCCTGGATTTAGTAGAAAAAGTACTGCATGGTCAGACGCAATAAAAACTGTTCACCTAGACTACATATGTACTTTGATACGCAAAACGAGACGAAAATATCTAATGTCTCGGAAGTTAAAACCGCAATGTTAAAATTTCGAAAAAATGGATGTTGTGCTAAATTGTACTGATTTGTGCCAAAAACGATTTTTCCAAAAATTAAAAATTACGGCTAAAATTTTGAAAAAAGTTTTTTTTCGCCCAGAAACGCAATAATTTTTATTTCAATTCCAAGCATTGTGCTAGGTAGCTTTAATTACATATAAATTTGTTCTGCAAACCAAAATTCAAAAAACGTAACCATTTTTGAGAAAGCAAAAGTTATACTGAGTTGTGTTCGTGGAAGTAAACATTTTTTCCCCCAAACTTTCGTGTCGTCAACCGTTTTTGAAAAAAGCCAAAGTTGAAAACCTCAGAAATGAAAAATTTGAAAATTTCGACAGAGCAAAAGTTGTACTGAGTTGTACTCGTTGATTCAAATTCTTTTCTCCTTTTCCAAAATTTCGTATCTCCAACCGTTTTAGAAAAAAAAAAACATAAGATCTGAAGACAAAGCAAGTGTAATTTCACTTCATTAATTTGTAAATATTGGTTACAATTATTGTACAATGTATAAATATTTTTTTGTACTTTTAATACATTAAGATAATATTTTCATATGAAAAGCATAAGATCTGAAAAAAAACATAAGATCTTAAAACAAATCAAGTGTAATTTCACTTCATTAATTTTTAAATATTGATTTTAATTGTATAATGTATAAACATTTTTTGAAAAAAAATTATTTTTGAATTTTTTTTCGAAAATAAAACTGAAACGCACCAGACATCGGTTCCTTAATATATTCTTTATTATTTCCCAAAATGCCAGTATTCTATTTACATTTCTCTTTTAATAAACCCCCTGAATATAAATAAAAAATCAATCGGTAATTCATGACATCATTATGTATCACATACCCTTAATATATTGTCATTTTTCAAAAAAAAAAAAATCTGGGCTAAAAAACTAAGAAAAAGTCTGAGTACAAAATCTTTGTGACATTGCAAAGTAGGTCAAAACTCTAGTGGGAAAAAATTTGTTTAACCTTTTAATATGAAACACCGACAACATAATATTTAAGCTTTTCTTTTCTATCTAGAGGTTTCAATCGCCTTATAATCCTCACGATATCTTCTAACCTTCTAAAAAAACTTTTTTTAAACATGAAGAAAAAGACAACGTTTCTAGGACAAACTTATAGGTTATGGGTGATCAAACCACCTACGATTTTTTTACAGAAAATTCAGATTGCATGTGATAAAATAACCTTCAAAGAGGTTTTAATTCAAATCACCACCCTCATATCAGTGCGACCACGTGATTCTCAAATGTTTTTACAAACGAAAGACTTAAAACAGATCGTCATTTGCATTTTGAAACGATTGAACAATAATTGATAGGTACTCACTCTCATGGTTGATCCAGGATTCCAGGTCGTCGAAATTTGGAACTCACAACAGCATAAATTATGGTCCTGGATGGATACGGCACTCAATTCACCTCTCCGTCAAGTCTGAATGTCATTGCAATCCGCGCACTACATCCCGTAACTCGACGTGTGTCACGTCGCACAAAATTGAAAACCGAAATTCCTCGTATTGTCCACACGTCAATGCTTTGTCGCACACAACTTTGAATCGCGAGCTACCGTCCTTTGAAATCATCATCACAACGGCACTCCGCAAAGCTAAACGAACGAAAAGACAAATCGAAAAAAAAAGGAAAAAAAAAATAAAACAAACACACCGAATGTATCAGCCGAATCACTCGAAAACTCCCGGGCACGAAAACCGCCATTTTGTTTGTCTTGAAAATTAGACTTTGTAAACAAACATTTTATGCAGAAATCTTTTTAAATTAAATCCTTTGTAAAGATAGATTCTCGAAACAGAGATGCACTTCCATCGTTACGTTTGCTTTTGTTTTGAAAAGGACTTGGTCTTCCAATCCATTAGAATAAACAACAATCGAACCTCTTTGAACAAAAGGTTAGGTTAACAAACGACAATCGTTACTTCTTTGTCAGTCACTTAAATCACTCCCGAACACGTATTTTTCTCGAGAAACGAACACTCCACTTTTCATCGGGGACGACACACGTGTTTTACTATTCGAATTTTGCTTTGAAATTTAGAGAGTTTGTAAATGAAAAGTCGTTTGGCTCGTGTTGATAGTTCAATGAATATTGGCGAAGAAAAGAGCATTGAGTCGCAGATGTCAAGTCGGGTGATGAACTTCAGTTTAATCCAAGATGTTAATCCAAAATCAGGTGGTGAAGAACGAACTGGCAAAAACACATACAGGAAACGATAAACGACACTACAAACAATCCTTCGCGCACCAGATCCCGCATGCAACTGATTGGCGCTCCGTACTTTGTGGTCGTGTCGACTTGCGAACCCTCTCCCCCCACCACGTCAACTACCACGGCGCGCAGTTGCACTTTAGTATTTAAATGCAATTGAAGGGCTGTGGAATCGCGATGAGATAATTTACCGATGATTTGTCACGTTAGTAGGTGCTTCAAGAGAGAACTTAACTGACTTTTGAAAGCATATTTTATTTATTTTTATTAATTTATTTGTATTTATATTAGAAATAATAATTCAAATTCCTTTTTCAATTTCAATTGTTTTACAGTTGAAATTCCAATTGAAACAAACAATGTTTAATTAAATTATATAAAATAACAATAATTTAAACATAATTTTTTTTAAACAAGAAATAATGGTCTAATAAAAAATGTTTAAATTTGTTTAAATTAATGTTTGTTTAAAAAATTTGTTTAAAAAATGTTTAAATTAATAAGTAATGAGCATAGGAAGGAATTAAGAACGAATATTGTATTAAAATTTAATAAGAAAACTAAAATTCAATTTCTAAAATATGTAATGATCAGTCTTCATTGAGAAATGAATTTTAAATTCAGGGTTGCTACTGGCCAGGGAATTCTGGAAAGTCAGGGAACTTAAAAATTGACAGAAAAAATCAGGGAAAGCTAGGGTAAGTCAGGGAAAGTCAGCGAAAACCTTTAAAGAGTCAGGGAATTTTTTGGATTTAACAAATTATAATTATAACTCAATTTTTATAATTATAATTAACTTAATACTTATAATTATAATTCAACAATTATAATTGTATAATTATAATATTACAAAATTATAATATTATATAATTATAAAATTACAAAATTATAATAGTATGTAATTATAATATTACAAAATTATAATATTATATAATTATAAAATTACAAACTTATAATGGTATATAATTATAATATTACAAAATTATAATATTATATAATTATAATTATAACTCCAGCTAATGGTCAGGGGAAATGAAAAATTGGTCAGGGAAAAGTCTCGGAAACTCATGGAATTTTTAAATTAGGATTTTATAGCAACCTTGAAATTTCAAATTAGTTGGATTAACTTAAAATATATTTTTAATGGTTTAATTAAGAAAATAACAACGATTTTAATATAAATTTTTCTTAAATCGGGAAATGATGGTCTAATAAAAAATGTTTAAACAATAATAATGGGCATACGAAGGAATTAAGCATGAATATTGTATTAAAATTTAATAAGAAAACTAAAATTCAATTTCTAAAATAATGATCTTTATTGAGAAATGAATTTTAAATTCAGGCTTGCTACAGGCCAGGGAATTCCGGAAAGTCAGGGAACTTAAAAATGGACAGAAAAAGTCAGGAAAAGTTAGGGAAAGTCAGAGAAAACCTTCAAAGAGTCAGGGAATTTTTTTGATTTAACAAATTATAATTTAATCCTTATAATTATAATTCAATAATTATAATTATATAATTATAATATTACAAAATTATAATGTTATATAATTATAATATTACAAAATATAATAGTATATAATTATAATATTAAAAAATTATAATATTATATAATTATAATTATAACTAGAGCTAATGATCAGAGAAAATGAAAAATTGGTCAGGGAAAAGTCAGGGAATTTTTAAATTAGGATTTTGTAGCAACCTTGAAATTTCAAAATAGTTGGATGAACTTAAAATAGACCTACAATCATTCTTAACGATTTTTGAAAGAGAAACCTAAAGGTACTTTTAAAAAAATAGTCATAAAAGTTTATTTAAAAATAGTTATTTGGATTTTAGTGTTTTCTCTTCAGTTGTAGAAATAAATCATAATTTTTATTCATTGTTATTAATTAATACCTCATTTCATTTTCAAAAGATTCTTTATAATTCTACTTGGTACAATGTTATAGAAATTAGAAAAAATATATTCATGCCGAAAATTAAACAATTTTTTAAATAACAGAATTTAATAAAAGCGTACCAAATGGAATTTTAAGAAATCTTTAAAAGAAAGAAATGAGCTGTTGATAATTTAAATTTAAGGAAAACGTTTCTCTTGTTTAGAGAAAAATGGTAATATTTAATTTTTCTCTAAACAAGAGGAAATAACTATTTTTAAATAAAGAATTATTTTCTGAATTAAGCTTCGGTTTCTCTTCTAAAATTCGATACAATTAACAATGAGCTTTGTTTCTTCAATGTCATGAATGAAGATGAAGATTTATTAATTTAACTTGACTGAACGGAAAGAGCAACCGTAAGATCGATTTTTGTGTTATTTAATAAAATAACCAAAATTCAATTTCTAAAATAATGATCTTCTCATTGAAAAATTAATTTTAAGTTTAGTTGAATGAACTTAAAATTTATTTTTAATATTTTTCAAGTTGGAATATTCTTCTTAATTATATTTAAGAAACAAATTAAAATTGAAATAATTTTTTATATCAGTGTTATTTTCCAAAATTATAAATTGTGTTCAATAGAAACGTGTTTTATTTATCTTCTGAGGCAAAATGGAATTGATTTTATTACAATTACCCTGTCTGACGGTATTTGGAAAATTTATTTGAAAAATAGAAACATGAAGATGATCTAAAATAATGATGTAGTATTTTCAATTTATATTTATGGTGAAACTTGCAATTCTTTTATTTGCCTTTATTAAACAATCCTTACTTGCTAATTCAGAATAAATACTTTTGTATATTTAAAAATTATATGCAAAATTGTTTAAATTTAGCAGAATTTGTGTTAAGCTGAAATATTATAATTAAGCTGAAATATTCTTTCAAAACTCTTTAAATTTTATTTAGTTGGGAGTTTTCTGTGTTGGGATACCTCAACGCTCAACCCTCCCACTGTTTTTTTTCTTCCAGGAAACTACTTTCTCCTTGTTTTGAAATCTGATGACGGAAGTCTTTGAGGGACTTTGTTTATAATTGACCTCGAAGCTCGTAGAATTGAGTGGTTTAGAGTAATAACACTCTAATTGCATTCTCAGAAGTCACATGTTTTTCATTTGTTTTGAACACAACTTTATGAAGAACAAGTAACCTGCGAAAATTCAGGTAGACTTTTATTGCACTCATCCGTTCAATATTAATATTTAGTTACTTTGAAAACATAAATGCTTCATTTTTCATTTTACTACAATATTCTATATATATATACTACAATATACTACAAACTTCATAAATAAATTATTCAAATCAAAGGAAATTATGGAAATTATTAATTGGGAATTAATATCGTCGATTGTTTAAATATAAAATTTAACTCATAATTAGGATGTTGAGTTGTCGAAAAGAATTTTACATTATAGAAGGATCTTAATAATTTTTGTTTTCGTCGTTCTGTTTAAATTATTTTAAAATAATTTCTGAGAACGAGAAAAGTCTACCTATAATTAAAAATAATTTGAACCGAAGACGAAAACAAAAATTAAGATCTTTTTATAATAAAAAGTAACATTGATTGAAATAATATTTCAAATAAAGGCTGTCAAAATACCCAAATTAGTTCTTATTTATTTCTGAACTCTCTCTTCTCAGGTCATCCTCAATTCTTCATCCTTATAAGTCTTGCCTTTTCCAGGAATCTACCTGCTGATCCTTGCTTTTCATGACCAAGTTCTTTTGATATTGAGATGCACGTAAACATAGGTGTTCTGTTTATAATTGATTTGGAAGGTATTATTGAAAACTATTTAAACGTATTATTCAAAACGATGCAGATACATTTGACCCTGAACAAATAAACATTAAAGGGTCTCCTCCCTTTCCCTATGTCAGCAATTTTCAAGAAATAGAAATCTAAACCTCTTAATAAAATAAGTACTGTTTTCAATTTCAGTTTCAATTACTGTTTTGAAATTTATTATAAATAAATTAAAAATTGTGTGATATTGAGAAAAATATAAAATATTAAATATGTTTAAAAACTCAATTTACAAACCATACAAATGCCATTCTGTAAATTCTCTTTGGTTCTTCATTAAATTGTTTTTTATTACACATGCATGATTTCAGCCCTTTTTGATGCCTATTAAGCGGGGCTAAACCTCTACTTTTTGCTCAACAGGGAGTAA
>JBAGKK010045181.1:0-10328 GCA_037177015.1 Euceroptres primus
ATTATAACTATTTAAGATTTCAAGATATTATGTATACATCTATTTCCGAAAGTCTGAATTTCCTCTTAAGGTGCCAAGAACTAGTGCTCTTACCCTATTAAAATATTTTAATTTTCGTTAACATGTTTTTTATAAGAATTTTTATATACAGATTTTTTATAATAAAAAATATAATTTTAATATAATTTTTTAGTACGGAACGCAGAGAAACTATATGTGGACTTCCATATAAAAAGTGCACTTATGGTCGGACATTTTAAGCCCAAAACGATTCCTCTAGGTTGAAAAATGGTCAGTCGAGAAACTTTTGAAGTTGGCATTTCATAAAACCTTATTTCGAGAAAAATACATTTGAAGCTGGCGAACGCCATAAGCGCACGTGTTAATTTTTTTCCTCAAACAAAAATTACAACCACTTTCAATTGCTACTGGAGCATAATTGTAGTACCGATTGATTTAGCAGAGGTCATATTATCATCTTGAACTTAAATTCGAAAATTGTCATTTTATACCCTGATTTATAAAAACGCGAATACGTCCTAAACTAGATCCGGCCATAAGGGCCCTTTTCATATGGGAGTCCACATATATTATTATTTTATTATTCTACCATTAATCCATATCCCTTTCGACGCTTGTCCTGCAAGATCGCTCTAACCCGAGTTGTTAATCAATCTCGCTAGTAATCACCCCAGGTGAAAAGTGATGAAGTCTTCATGCATTACACTAATCACACAAACACATTAAACAGAGACTACCTAATAAGGCACTAAGCAAGACCTCCACCTGGGCCCATGAGTATCCAAAGAACTTTCGTTTCAGGCATCTATCACACCACTGATATTCTTTACCACACACTTCCTATAAACAATTTTACGCCAAACATCTCTATTCTGACATACATATTTTGCTTCTTTTATGTCCGTGCACTTTTTCATACTAGCTCTCCCATTCTGTCACCAATTCTTTCCTTGGCCTACTCCTGAGTACGTAACCATTCATTTTACCTAAATATACTTGCTTTGTTAAACGCCCTTAATCCTCTCGACATGACCAAACCATCTCAACAAATTTCTTTCACGTCCATCAGTGTTTCCTGTACACCACATTCTTTAGGAGCCCACTTATTACTTTGTCCATTAACGTTTTACCGCATATGTTCCTTAGGAATCGCATAACGACCGCGTTCATCTTCCCTTTATCAAGCATATAAACTTTATTAATCAGCTCCTTGGCTTTAAAGAAAGACATAACCTCTTATGCCTAACCTTAGAACAAAGCTATCTCTCCTTCATTTTTATGTACATTCCTCACACATTCTTCCCTTTCTCTTCTTTTTCCGTTAGCCGCACTGTGGTGAAATTCTGGAATTTACTGTTCATAATAATTTTCTTTCGGCAATTCGTAACATATTTTCATGTTTTTTTTTTTTTTTTTTAGAAATACTCAGCATTAAATTGTTCAGAATTGTGTACTAGCCGATTTTTGTCTGTGTATTTTTTAAATTGAATTAAGTTGATTTATTATTGGAATGATAGATAGTGGTAAATTGTAATCATATATAAACAATTTTAATAACAAGTACACAATTCTGTAATTTTTCTCAGAAAAAGGTTGCTCTCCTGTCACTAAAGTGTATTAGAATGTATGTAGGAATGGTCTGCTGGTACGAGTAATAGTTAACGATAATCTATTTTTATGTTTAATAACAAATTTTGTAAACATATACTGTTTTTGACATTTTTGTTCACAAAAATTTCTTTTTCTTTACTACGTCCTGTAGTAATAATCTTGGAAGTGGTTATCAATGAAGAAAATATGTTTATCATTCATTATTAGCATTATTATAAAGAAAATTTTAAACATATAATGAACTTTTAACTTTTTAGGTGAAAAAATCACTTTCTTCGACGAATCGTTTTCAAAGCAACTTAATACTTAAAATTACAGAATAATATGTCTAGATAACGAAGAATTAGTATTGTTAATAACAATCTATTTAAACAAATACCGATTTCGACAAGTAATTTCTATTAAAGTTGCTAAAAGCAGAATTTTTTTCGAATGGTTGAAATCGATGTTTGTTTAAATAGATTTTTATTAAAAGTACTAATTGATAGTTATCTAGACATATTATTCTGTAAATTTAAGTATTAAGTTGCTTTGAAAGCGATTCATCGATGAAAGTGATTTTTTCACCTAAAAAGTTAAAAGTTGATTATTTGTTTAAAATTTTGTTGATAAAAATGCTAATAATTAATGACAAACACATTTTCCTCATTGATCATCACTTCTAAGATGATTACTGTATGATGTAGCAAAAAAAATTGTGAGCAAAAATGTCATCAGTGATTTGTTTATAAAATTTGTTATTAAACATAAAAATAGTTAATTGTTAACTATTATTTGTTCCAACAGACCATTTCTACATTCATTCCAATACACTTTAGTGACCGGAGATCATCCTGTTTTTGGGAAAAATCACAAAATTGTGTCTTTGTTACTAAAATTGTTTATAACAATATCAATTGTTCATACATGCTGAAAATTCATCATTGTCTATCATTCAATTCAATTTTGTTAATTTATTTATTTATGTAAAATTGTACTAACCAACAATTTCAGAAACCGGCTACCACGCAATTCTTAAAAATTTAATGCTGAGCATTTCTAAAAAGAAAAAACATGAAAATCCGTTACGAATTGCCGAGAAAAAATTATTATGAACAGTAAATTCCAGAATTTCACCGCTATCCGCCGCTTGTCTCTCAACGCACGCAGCTTGCTTCTCCTCATTCGCTATTTCACTTTCCCTACTATAAGCTAATCTATCTTTATACTCCCTTTATTAAGTTCTCTACATTCCGCCATACAATGTTCCAATGTCGCTAACCCTACGGCACACAAACCTTTCTCCATTACATTCCAATACTCTTCCGCGTTTTCGCACCTTGCCCCTGCCAAAATCTCTTCCTCTCTCTCTTAAGTATCTTGCCATCCCTTCTACTTCTATCCACTTATATTTTTCGTTAGATTTCGATCCATTTATTCTGTTGTACATTCATTGTTGTTGCACCTCTACATTTCTCTCCTTCTTCCCCTGACCATCCGTTTCTTTTAAAATACCATTCCCTTTCAACCTGCGTTCAACCTCCAATCTCTTTTCTCTTCCTGTTCCCTCAGGCATTCTTTTGCCAACCATCGCCCTTCGACCTCCATCATTTTTACTTCGAATTTGCATGCTCTCTCTCCAATTCTCACTTTCATACTAATCTTATCCGTTTCCTTCAGCACCATGTGTGCACCTCTCCAGCCCCAGTGACCACTTAATGAATTTTTTCTTTCACCTTTTGGTACATACAAATTCATTCCACCTCCAAAGGTCCCCGTACAAAAAGTGAAGAAAAAAGGAATTTTCTATTTTCATAAAAATAGAAGAAAGCCAAACGACTTAGATAAATTATGACTAGTTTCTTGTGTGTGGGGTCCTTTCCATCCCATACAGTAAACCACTCATTACAATCGAATTAAAAATCGCATCCTTTTTTTGAAGTCATCTCAACCATCTCTCACAAAGCCTCCTTACATATTTGATTACTACCACTGCTTTCTTCCACCTTTTCATTACATGTCCTTTCACACTTCCGTTCCTTTTGAACAGACATCCCAGGTACACCATTTCTTTCACCTCTTCCACCTCCTCCCCTTTCCACTTTCATATCACTCCTTTTTTTCTACCTCCTTCTTTCTTGAATTTTATGGATATTAATGACTCAGGAGGTTCATCTTGGAGAGGCGAACAATTTCTAAATTTTTGAGGTTTCAGGAGGCTGCAGGCTAGGGTGGGTCGAAAAAATGGTTTTTGCGATTTCGAAATCGGCAGAGGGTGGAAAAGTTGTATTTTCTTATTGCGATCAAAAAGTTATAATGACATTTTAAAACATTGTTATATCTTCCGGTTCCCCCGAGCCTTGAAAGTCAAAAAAATCAAGAAAAAATTAATTTTTCTAATTTTATGTACTTTATGTTTATTTCGTCATTCAAAAAGTTGTTGAAATCATTCTATGCTTTAAGAAAACTGAATTAGTAAGACTCTATTTCGTTATCATAATTCATAAAATATGTAACTTAAAATAACGCAAAGACAAGATTTCCTTAATTTCATAAAGTATTGGTTAATTGAGGCACTGAAAATGACAACGAGGTAAAGCGCACTTTAAAAAAAAATGCTTTTTTGCAGTATTAAGTACTTTAGGTTAAGACCTGTCGATAAATGTTAGAAATATGTAGTGGGAAAATTTTATTTTGCCAAAAAAGCGGGGTTAACCCTTAGCTGCCACACTGGAGTCAGATTGGCCCCGGCGAGAAAAATTGTTATTACAAAAAAGCTAATGAATATTTTCACTTGAAAATTTTTTGGGTACATCTTCAGAGGTTACTTTAATAATTGATTCAGGTTATTTAATCAAAAACGAAAACTAGGCATGAAAAAAAAATGAAGTATCGAAAACAAGTCCAAAAATGGCCATTTTTACAAAAAAAATGCATAACTTTTTAATTTTTTCATTTAACGAGCTAAAAATAAGTTTGAGTACTCTTGAAATATAGTTCTTTAGGAAAAAAATAGTAGTTTAGTGGTTCTTAGAAAAACGCTATTTATTCTGGGAAACGAAAGGAGCATTTTTTTGAAAAAATGAAATATGTAATATTTTGAAATATCCTGTAATATTTATTGTTTACATGTAGGTTTTACAAGATTTACGTACAAAAATGAGTAAAAACACTCTGGTTCATCAAAATTAACGATAAGGATGACTTTTATTCGTTCTACCGATGTCCCTACCGGCATCTAATGTATTAAATAAAATGTCATATACCGCAAAAAAAAAAACATTAGATGTGTTAAAATATGACGAACTGACCTTATTCTTCACTCTGATGTCGGAATCAAACCAAAAGAAAAATCACAAAAATATTCCGAAAATAACGCTAGCTGCCACACTGGGGTCACTACGGGCACCAGTCCTTCCTCCTCAGAAGTGAAAATCAGGTAAACTTATGTTTTCTGTCACGTGTGACGTTTTTTTTTTGCAAACTGCAAACGCTTTTGCAGTTTTTTTTCAGAGTAGAACATGGGAAAAATTATTTTAAAATAATTGACAAATTTAAATGGGCTTGGTAAAGCCCATTTGGTTTCTGCTCCCTCCTACTCAGAAGTGAAAAGCAGGATTAAAATTACGTTTTCAATCACATTTGATGTTTTTTTTTTATAATAAAAGATTATTTCAAAATATTTTAAAAGTTTTTTATAGATTTGAAACATGAAGAAATGAATTTTCAAATAATTGATAATGACAACTAGGTTACATCTTAAATAAAATCATTTATTTTATTAGTCGATATGTGTCTTGTAACAGGTGGCTCATAAATGTTTCATGCAGGCCACGTTTTGCTGTTTCTGATTTCTAGCTTCAGCCTGAACAAGTGAACATTCCCAAAATGACCAAAGTAATCATTGTCATGAAAGTTTACGCTTTCTTGGTTTCAAATAAATGTAAACTAAGATAGCTGACCTAATTCCTAATCATTTAAAGTTATTTGCTACAGTGTGATATACTCGTGTCTTCCTCAGTTGCTTGGTTTCGAGGGAGAAGCGAGTATATCACACTATAGCAAAAATGTGTCCACGTGGTACATGGACGAACACCTTAAGTGTAAAAATGAAAACTTTGAATCTCTCGTATAATTTGACTATATCTATTTAAAATGAGCGTATAAAAAAATAAATGGTGGAAAAATGCCTGAAATAGAAGCGTTTATGTAAAAATTCTGAATTTTGGCCAGAATAAACTTTTTAAAATACATGTGATTAGGAATTGGGACATCTACCTTATTCGTGTACAGAAGGTTTAAAGAATCTTTGAAGAATTATACAATATTCGAGATAGACAGCAGAAGACCGAGAAAATGGTTGACAATGCCATTTAACACAAATATTTACTTTTTGATCATTTTCATAATGTTCTCCTGGCAACACTGACAGATAAGGGGTCTTCTATAAGAAAACTTACGTGTTAAAGAATACCAAAAGCTAGAAATCAGAAAAAAGTGAAACCGTATCAGACAATTTAAAGTTCCGCGAATAAATTTTAATTCAATGTATTTTTCTTATTTGATTATATGACCAATATCAAACATTTATGAGCCACATGTTACAAGATATATATCAAATAATGAAGTAAATGATTTTCTGAAAGATGTAAAAAATGCAATTTCTTTAGTTGCGGAAATCCCTTACCAGATTCAAGTTACTAAAAGATGTATTCATCTCGTAACAAAGAAGCTTACAACCTAAAGAGAAGAGGTAGTAACATCAAAGCAAAGTTGGAATTACCCTCGAAATTGGAAAACTAGAGAATAAAGCAAAATTTCAGGTTTAATTAATAGATAATTTTAATTATTTCTAATAACATCGTCATCTGAAGAATTTCAGCGAGTTTTGTCTATTTACGTTATTTTATGTAAAAATTTTATGTATTGTGGTAATGAAATAGTCTGACTGATTCAGTTGTTTTAAGCGTACAATTATTTTAACAAATTTTTGAATGATGAAATAAATATAAAGTACATAAACATAGAAAAATTAATTTTTTCTTCATTTTTTTTTTCTTCGAATGCTCGGGGAACCCGGAAGATGTAAAATTTTCTTAAAATCTCATCAGAACACTATAATACATCAGGGTAATGCGCTGAATGTGGTCACCTAACTTCCGGCATAGTGTCAGGATGGCTCGCAAAAAGCGGCGCCTCTGCTATTGTGCTGGTGGTACGCCTGGCTAGGGAGGCTGCCAAATGTCGCAGTGGCAGATGCTCACTTTGCTCTGCAAAGAGGCGCGCATCGGTTACTGAGCCATGGGGCATGCCTGTTATCTAAGAGATATATCTCGAGAACATTAGAAACAACGAAAAACACCGGGTTCCAACTTGGTCAGGGTGTTCGGGTTCAGTGTGTTGTCCTAGGAAGAAACAAGGGTATGGCACAGTGGGCAGTAATGCCTGAGCGCCAGTGGATGTCAAGAAACTCTTGAGGCCTCCCCGCCCATTATACAAAATTCAATTCAAATTCAAAAAACATTGTCACTGCGAGTTTGCTGATCGCCTTCGGGCACGATGCGGAATTGGTTATTTTCGATGTCTGTAAACTGTGGACAAACGAGGGTTTTACCTGTATGTGTAAAGAAAAAATGGTTTTTCGATTTAAGTGATTTCTTGATAATTTAACCCAACTTTTTTGAATGAATTAATTGATCTGAAATAGTATGTATCTGTAACCGATTAGGATTGGTATTGGTAAGATTTCAAATTGAATATTACATTATAAGAAGAATTGTATTTCAAGAATAGATAGTAAATACTTATTTTTGATTTTTCAAATCATATGCTAAAAACCTTTCTGGCGAGAAACATTAATTTAAATTATAAATTATTTAATTATTTTTGTTTCTTGAAATAAGTCTTGGTTAACAAACATAGAGTTCCCATAATTTTATGGCTATCATAATGAAAGCTCGTGCCTTCGAAAAACACCCGTTTTCTTTTAGTCGAGAGTTAAACGGAATATGAAAATAAGGGTGTCGTAAGAGAGCGGAATGCGCGTGGTTGGGAGGGTGTGGGTATGTGTGTACCCGGTGAATTGCTGGTATGTATAGCTGGCGCGGGAGATAGGCCAAGCAGCCGTGGAGAGAGCGAAGAGTAGAGTGAGGGGGAGAGGAATGGAGAGAGTAACTGAATAGAAAAGAACGCTGCACACGTGATACTCGATAAATGTCGCTATAGACAGCTCACCTACTGAATTGAGTTTCCAATCAACCCAACTTTTTCCTAAATGGCGCTTTTGACCGGTCCCATTTTTTGGAAAAGTCTCATTTGCACCTGTCAAATTGTTTTTCGTGTGTCAGTGAATATTTACACATAATGCTATTGATTTCAGGTGCACAACCAAATTGTCAGGATCCCTCAACTCCGATTCAGATTCAGGCTCAGCAAAGTAACGTAGTTAATGAAAATAGTACGAATATGCAACAAAATCTTTCGCTACCGACAGTGCCAGCAAAAAAGCAAACTAATAACAATAAAGGTGAAAATGGAATTGGATTTCGACGGGGTAAAAGTAATAGTGAAAGTAAAGTACAGGCTGCTCGGAATAAACATAAGAACTGTCAAAATAAAGAAAAGCATAATGTACGAGGAACATCGCAGTCTGAGTCAAATTATAGTAATGCTGAGAGTAGCATGCAAAACAAAACACAATCTCAGGTTAATGGACAAAAAGAAATCAGGAATTTTTCATCTGATTCGATTATCGAAACAGAAGAAAAATCTGGTACCAAGCAAAAGGTAGATCATGCACAACCACTCAGTATACAGGATCCAGAATTAAAGATTAAGCAACAAATTAATGATCTTAAGATAAATGGGGTTGTACAAAATCTAGATTATAGTCATTCGGATAGAGACGGAAACTCACAAGGAGAAAGAGGTACACCGGCTAGTACAATTTCCAGTTCGGACGATTTAAATGCAAATCAGCAAATTGAACATCTAACGAAGCCGAAGGAAGAAAATAATAGTTCAACTCTCTTAGGTAAGAAAACATTATACGTGACGTTCCGCAAGAAAGGAGCCCACTTTGTCGATCATAGTTTAGGGAATATTCGCGTTTTTGTGAAGAAACTTAAAAAATATCGAGTTTGGGTTTTTTGGAGGAAAATCATATTTGAATTTATAGTCTAACGGATGATATTCACTAGCGGTCAAAATTGTGGAACCACTTACAAAAATCGTATTAAAAACATGCTTGCCTTTCTTTGTGGATATCTCATCAAGAAATAAAGTTATAGAGATTTTAAAAAAATCATCGGAAGCTTATCGAATTCCGCATCTTAGAAGCCCTTTCTAAAGTATTTTTAATAAATAGACGCCGACGTAGCCTGTAAGAAAGACTGGGGTAATTTCCAATTTTGGCAAATTTTCATTCTTTAAAGTCAACTTGCTGTATGCTTTAGAAAAGTGATGGGAAAAATTTCAAGCTTTGCGAATTAAAGTCTGAAATCTCAATTTTAAAAAGGGACTAAGAACAGTAAAAAATCTTTATTGGTTTCTGAGTTTGGGCTTGATTTGTTGAGCAGTGCGTAAGACAAAAACGCCCCACTCAACAAATCAAGTCCTAACTCGGAAACCAAAAAAGATTTTTAATTGTTCCTAGTCTCATTGTAAAAAGTGTTTGCTAAAGTTGTTATTCTAGAAATTATGTTTTGTGGACGCCCTCTGAGTATTTTTAACGAATTTTAAAAAAATCGATCTGTCCTTTTTAAAATATCTCAATATTTGTCATTTTACAGACAATTTATGTGATTTTTTCATAGAGATTGAGTCATAACTACTTAAACCCTTTAGTTTCGCGTCTAAAAAAAGTTCTTAATCGATCAATATCGATTCGATCTCTTTTAAATTTTTGAAATAGGGTGAAAATATCACTTTTTGGAAATGGTTTGTTTCCCGAGCATCCTACATACAAATTACATGGAATAGAAAAAAAGTGCATAAATGTTTGAATAAATTTTTTAAAAAGCAATGTTCTAGCTGAAATGGTTCCAAAATTATTACCTTTTAAAGTGATTTTTGAGTGAAAAAAATGTTTTGATTTTTATTTTACTTGAAATATATTTTTTTTCAACTGTCCTACATAAAAATTCTCTGAATATGAGATGAGGCAGACTAAATTCGCTGTAAAACTGAAAAGTGATTCATTTTCAACCTAGAGGGTTACGTTCTGGGTTTAAAATGTCCGGAATTTATCCGGATATATGTCTCTATCCGTTACTTCATGCCGACAAAGTGGGCCTTTTTCTTGCGGAAAGTCACATATTTATACGAGTACACTATCGGCGTAAAATGAAAACTCGAGAACAATGAGATCTATTAAAAATGGGACTTGCCTTTAAACCTCTCCAAAAACTTCACTAAAAACTGCGCTTGGCAGTTGCACACCTATACATTTTTCATCTTTTTTTCGAAATACCATGGAGCTTTTCCGTGCTTCTTGCGCTCAAATTAAGAGCATGTATCCAGGTGGTCGTGTGAGTAATTGAGGCACCGGATTGCAAAACTGCCTCTGCGCTCGGCCCGACTCGTCCCAGTAGGACAGGAGAGGGGATGACGCAGTTAACGCGTCGATCGAGGCAAAAAATCCAGGGAATGAAACGAAACGTGCGTTCCGGTGTTAATTTGGTATTGAGACCCAAACGAAACAAACAATTTCATGTCGT
>JBAGKK010045192.1:0-28625 GCA_037177015.1 Euceroptres primus
ATATTATATCGCTTTTCATTTAAATTGATAAAAAAATAAGCTTGACAATAAGGGTAGAAAATTGCAAAAGAAGATAAAAATCCCAAGCATTCAATTTGTTTAGCATTTAAATTGACTTACGTCGTCGGAGAACCAATTACTCGTTCGTCCGGATCGAACCGGCTTAGAGAGGCTCAACTCTCGGATCCTCTGATACTGCTCAACAACAATGGAGAGCCGCCGATCGCTTCTTTTCCTAAGGATTCTCTGAAGTGCACATCCTAGTCCACAGCATTGTACTGCACGCGAAAACCTCTTTCTCAGCACGTGAATATTTCGTTCTCAGATGTTATCATGCACTTCGAGAAGATTCTACTCGAATACTATAACTGGGTTAACGTGTGCGTGATCCAATCCTGTAGCTGTAAAGATAGAAGTGCACTTCGGAAAACTCGAAAAGACCAAAAGGTTCCAGAGAGCATTGAACAATTCCTTCCCTTAACTCAAACAAGTTCGATTTCTCGTTAGGAAAACTTTCAAACTTCTTTTTTCATCCGAGGATTGAATTAAGACTAGAAGAGCAAGAAACTCTTTCCAAGCACGTACTAAAAAATTTTTAAATAAAAAAGTGGAGAATTGGTGCTTGTGATGTTCCGGTTTCAATCTTATTGTGCAACGTGTAATAACGTTTTTCACCTGTATCAGTGCAAGTTTATTTTCATGTTCTATTACTCCGCACAATATTGTTGCTTAAAGTTTTCGACATACAATCTTCCGCATAATGCAGGACTTAAAAATCTCAATTTCCTTCCCTTCAGAACTGTTTTTCTTTCTCATATGCATAAAATGGCGATAAAAGAGACTCATACTTCTCGTTTCAACTCCTTTGGGAATAAGGACCCTGTTATCGAAGAATTGAGTTCTCACTACTTAACAGGAATGAAATATTGAAAAGAGGAAGAAGACTTCAATCCCAACCAATCGCTCGCTTAGCTGTATGGCGCCAGGGGCAACATTCCATTTCCTAGCAATTTACAGTCGCTGTTTGGACGATTTTATTAAGCAAAACGAGACGAGATGGTTTATTGTTCAAAGTAGAAATATAATAATTCACTTTACTATCCAATATCGTCTTTAATGATCAGTAGCATCTTTTAATAATAAAAAGATAAGAATAACCTTAAGGGTATACGTTAAACGACTTTGAAATTGGCCGATTGGCTCCAAAATTTTTCTAAGTCCAAACCCCCAATTTCTCCGGCGCTGGAAAATATGTATATTTAATTTTTATTTTTATTGAGATGAAATTAAATTATACTTACGGGTACTTTCGTGGATCCGCAGTCGATAAACTTTTGTAAATTATTGATGGGACAAAGTTTCGACTGAAAGTATTTTATAAGTTCCGAGGAAGCAGACGAAAATTTGGAAAGAGGTGGTCGATAGAAGAAGCAACACTTGACAGAAATATATTTTTTGCACAACACCGACACTTTTGACGAAATCGGAGGGCAGGGGCAAAATTCAAAGACTTTATTCTTTATTATAATAATAAGAATTTGCTCATTTGTTGCGATAAACGACGTCAAAATCGAATATTAGGAAGTCAATTCTAAATCAATATTATGGCCCTGGGCACAATGAGGCCGGGAATGGGAAACGTGGCCGTAAGCCTCATTGTGCTCAGGGCCATATTATTGATGTAGAATTGACTTCCTAATATTCGGTTTTGACGCCGTTTATCGTAACAAATAACCAAATTCTTATTATTATAATAAAGAATAAAGTCTTGGAATTTTGGCTCTGCCCTCCGATTTCGTCAAAAGTGTCGGTGTTGTAAGTGAAAATATATTGTTTGCAAGTGTGATCAAGTTTCGTCTGCTTTGAATGAATTCAGGCGTCAGATTTTCGATCTCTCTTCTGCTGGATTATGACTTCCCAAGATTCGATTATGTCGCCGTTTATCGCAACAAATGGCCAAATTCTTATTACCATAAGAAAGAATAAAGTCTTGGAATTTTGGCTCTGCCGTCCGATTTCGTCAAAAATGTCGGTGTTATGCAGAAAATATATTTCTGTCAAGTGTTGCTTCTCCTATCGACCATCTCTTTCTTTTCGTCTGCTTCCTCGGAATTTATAAAATACTTTCAGTCGAAACTTTGTCCCATCAACAATTTACAAAATTTTATCGACTGCGGGACCACGACAAGTATAATTTAATTTCATCTCAATAAAAATTAAAATTAAATATACATATTTTCCAGTGCCGGAAAAATTGGGGGTTTGGACTTGGAAAAAATTCGGAGCCAGTCGGCCATTTTCAAAGTCGTTTAACGTATACCCTTAAATATCAAATTCAGAAGGAGAAATTAAATCTTAAAGCCACGACCAATTTATTGTGTTTTAAGGATTCGTGCTTTTGTACGTGACTGAACGAATAAAAAGAATAGTTCCACTGATGTGGAACGATAGACAAATTTTAAAACGACTTTACGTAAAACTGCTGTTTTCTGATAAAGGTAACTCGTTGGTAAGATGCCCGTAGGAAATAATGGGATTACCTTTGCAAGGGCGTAAACCTCGTCGTGCAATTTTCTGAAGGTGACCTCTTTTTCGCTGGGATTTGCGACGAGTGACTTATACGGGCTCGCTAATGTTTTCTTGAAATTTATATCTACTATGATGTACCAGAAAATTCTTCACTCACGCTTTTTTTATTGACTCTTACGAGACCTGACGATATTAATCTGACATTTCGCTTTCATTTTACGTCAAGTTGGCGAGAGTATGGGATCATCCAACCATGATTCATATATTTTCACCGGGAAAAGTAATTTGAGGCTACTCCTAAAAGTTCCATTCTATTATTAATTCAATCAATGAGAAATTCACTAACTAAATTCTTTACTTAAAAAGGAAGCTGAAAAGATAAATAATAAATAATAATAAATTTTTAGTAAAATTCAGTTCAGCAATTAAACATGCAGAAGCATTTTCTCAAAAGTGCGGTTGACTTTTAAAGCACGGTAGAATCCTCATGAAAACACCATATAACTGCTCTTTTTACTTTGCCCTCTTTGTGCGGTCTCTGTGGTAAAACGAAGTAATATATGTGCACACGTCCTTCTGACGCCAACGTCTACAGCAAAGAACCTTTTTTTATCTTTCGTCGAGAACTCAGCCTTTTATCTCAAAAGCTTAACCCACACTGAAGAATATTCAGCAATTTTTTTTTTTATTTAATACTTGTAACTGAAAACTTCTCTAGCAAACGAAAATGAAAGTAATCAAGTA
Organism: Euceroptres primus; assembly: GCA_037177015.1. NCBI lineage: Eukaryota > Metazoa > Arthropoda > Insecta > Hymenoptera > Figitidae > Euceroptres > Euceroptres primus. The sequence goes on from JBAGKK010045192.1 coordinate 3,274, forward strand.
ATGGAGGAAAGAGAGGATGAAAAAGCAAATTTTCAGAACAAAGTATTCCTTTCCTATGAGACAGAGGAAAACAGAAATTATGAAACATTTTTAAGCACCATAAAGAACATTGGGGGTATTCAGTAAAAAATATACAAAAGATTTTGGAGTCTAATTTCAAGGATCAGGTGTACAATTGTCTCTCATTAAATACCTCTGTCTTTGAATATATCCACTCTTCGCATTCAGACTTGCAATTTGGTAGAAGCAGAAGTAGCACTTGCCATTTACAATATCATTGAGATCGTGCCTTAACAGTCGGCCAAATTCCTTTGTGTTCGTACGACAATACGAGAATTTGACAACACTGTAATAGAAGGGAATAACATAACGGATAGACGAATATACGTATATGTGTGTTTTGTAAGCACATGTGTAACATACGCTTCAAGGAGAGAAGGCACCAACTTGGCCTTTCAATGTAAATGCAAACAAGTTGGGACGAAGGTGAATGAAACTAAATTAGTGATAACGATGAGGGTGAATACAAATTTGTAAACTTCTTCATAAAACTTGGTTCACCTCATCAGAAACAAACACGCTTGTTGGGAACAACTCATGGAAAAAAACTTTGCTCAGAAATTGGGTGAATCAAAAAATTATGAACTGTTTTTTTCCAATAATCAATAGCTATTTATATAAATGTTATATATCAGTTAAGAGAATAAAGTAAAACAATCAAAGCTTGAGCTAAAGCGAAAGTATAGCAATCAAACTTGAATTGAAAGAGAAGTCTTCTGATTTTCATTTCCAAGTTGCGTTGACGTACAGTAAGTTAATAAGCCTTATTCGGTTTACGTGTAAGTTGACGTTGGACGGTTCATTACTCATCTTTCACGTCAACCATGACCTAGCTTAGATCATGGACCAAGCATCCGGAGCTGGCAAGGCTTTTGCAGGCGATGAATACAAAAGGAAATTGTGTAATGGGTATGCATGCGTTGAAATATCAACTGGCGCTTTTGACATCATTCTCCTAATAAAAAAATCTGCTTTCTACATATTTTAACTTAACCGGATTGTACCCTCTACTTTGTTTTTTCTCTAGCTAAAACTTATTATTTCCCTCGCTATTGGAAAATATTTACAATTTTCGCTTATACAATAAATTTGTGAACATCTTGTCAAATACCTTAAATAAAAAACAATGCCTCAACAATTTAATGTAGGCACTAAACGAACCACAAACAAAGGTTTTATTTCAAACGCAGTATTTGAAAGAAAAATTGGCTGGAATCAGCCTATCAAGAGGGAAAGTTTAGAGACGAAGATGGATTGGCATACAGCCAATCGGGTGACCCACATTTGTTCGAGGTGATAGTGGACGATGCATACATATACATTTCCTCTACGTGATCGGATAATCCATGGATTTTCGAAAATCTGGAAACGTCTAAATCATCTAGATTTTTCTCAGAAGGAGGAAATAAAAAGAAATAAGAGGAGAAGAGTTACCACACGTTACTTCATACGAAGAAAAATTGTCATTGTGCAAATGAGAATAAAATGTTTTTCTCTAATTTTAATGAAGAAATCTAAGATATTTATAAACAATCTACGATAATGTAATAAAAGTGCGAAAAATAATTTTTATTTTTTTCTATTCTCGTTTGGATTTTTAAAAATTGCGTACATTTCCATAATAAACTGATAAGCACTTATTTGTTTAGCATGATCATTTTAGTACAAAAAGACTTACAAAACCATATACCATAATGGAAGCGCGATTGAAAATGCTGCAACCGGAGTGAATATTAAGACCACGTATAATTGCACCGAGAAGTTTTACGATCCCCGTGAGTCGCCGGAAATGTGCAAGTCTGTCATGAAGCGCATAATTTTCCTCGAATAAACTTGTGCCATTTTCTCCGAGAAATAGAAGCGTATTTTAATATTTAAAAAATAATAAAAAAAAGTCTCGGAAGTGTAGGAATTTCAATCTAAATTTTATAGACATTTCGTTGCCCTTATGAGAACTGCAATTTCTCGGGTCATTTAATTCTCATTTCTATTTAGAATATAATATGAGTTTCCTGTTCATTCACAAGTCTAATTTAAATTAGGCAATCGTTTCGTTAAGATTTACCATCTTTCCAAATGGAAAAATTTTTCCATCCCGATTAAAAATTTATCATTTTCTCGAGATTTCAGTCGGCATTCCTGAAGATAAAATGGGATTCGTGAGCATTTCTTTATCTCAAAGCATACTTTGATATAAAGATTTTGCATATTTCTGAACTTGCTAAACAAAATAGTAAACTAGGAAACTGGGAGATGACTTTTAATAACAACAACGAGATTTCAAGGAATCCGTGCCAGGAAGTAATACGTTCACCTCTTAAAGTGTAATTAGGCAAAGTTTATTATCAATAAAATAGTTGATGACAATATTGTTTTCTACCAAAGAAAATAAATTACCACTGTCGTTCAAAATTAAGCATTCGCGGATCGCAACGACAATATTTCCAGCTATTCGTTGAGCGTAGTAGGAAATGTTCCATCCGATAACATCCTTATTTAATTATGATGCAGTCGTAAGATAGGATGCTAGGTGGTATACCATGTCGTACCGATGTCCTTTTGACTGGACGATTTGACGAACAACATTCCCCGGCAATTAATAATGACGTTATCTACAAACTAACAAATTTACCTCTATAGTGACAATATCGTGACACGTTTCAATGCCTATGTTACTAAAGCACCCAACAAACATGTCGACTAAATATCTGATACATATGACTTTTTTATTAGTGATGAAAAGTTCCATTACTCTTAAAGTTATGTTAAAGTTCTCATTTGTTTTAACTTGTAATCTGAACTAACCCAGATATCCTAGTATGAAGCAAAATTTAAAAATTTCAACTAATAATTCTAGATCAAACAAGAAAAAGCCAAATACAAAGCTACAAATAAACTCTTCAATATACCAATATATCACAAGTGAACTTGGCCAAAGGTCGTTAAAATGGATAAATTAATATAACCATGAGATTGGCTTACAGTTCTTGTCAATAAAAAAATACTTACAAAAGTCGAAGCAATAAACTTTTTAATTTTACTCGTCGAGGTGTTTTCCGAGTCACGTATCGCTTCTCTGAATTATTTATATACGATGGTCCAATGTTGTTCTCGAAGCAACAAATCATGATATAGACACTGTACGTGGTTCCGTCTAAGGACCATAAAAATGAAATTGGTACGCTTTCGAAATACGTTTTAATTCAATTTTTCTGATGCCTCTGTTGATCTTTTCAATTCATCTTTTTCAATGCATATAAATATTAAAACTTTAATAAAATAACTAATAATAATTTTATTTACATTTACGCTCTGAAAAGTTCACAATAGTTAGCATTATGAACAGATTTTCATTAGTCCATATGTGGGGCAAATAACAAGATGGCTTGTTAATTAGAAAGTGGTTGACTGGTTGATGTAACTTTATTGGAAACAGGAAGCCAATGCAACAACATTTCCAGGTCATTGATTGTATTTCTCTCTCCTTCTTACTAATTCTACAGAAACCGGAGATAACATTACTTACATTTCTTCTTCACAACACAACAATCACACCTTCAAAGCACCAACATCTCTAAAATCGAAACATCCCTTGTTATCTCTCGCTTCCTCTTGATCTTGCTTAATCTCTCTTAATATCTTCCTTCATAAGTCTGTCTTTGTTTACCTCTCAAGAAAACATTCTCCAAACGTGCCCAAAAGTTTATTAATCAACAATAATTGTTTCAACACAAAGCATTACTTTTGACTTATTTTTGTATAGTGGTTAGTTCTGACTGCTGCAATATACGTAAGCTTCTGATAGCCTGTACAAAACAGAAGAAGAGTTGTCCACCACTATAATCAAGATCGACTTGCAATTTTGTGGTGTATGGTCTCATAGAATGGATCATCTATTACAGAACCATTCGTATTCTGAGTCCATTTCCACGGGAAGAAACACAATAGAAAACGGCAGTTGATACTGTGAAAGTATTACTATACTCTCTATGATAAAAGTGATGTGTCTGTTATTGAAAAGTAACGATTTTTTCTATTACCTACATGGCTTAAAATATAATATATTCTTCTGCATTACTCACGTATTCACGAAAAAATTCTAGAAACGTTCATCCTCTACTCAAAGATGAAATTTATATTTTCACTCTTCTGAAACGTTATCAAAACAAGGCTCCCTAAATATTTCCAAAATTATGTTCCATGGACGTTGCGTATATTTAACATAATTTCTGCTGATAACTTATTTGTTGAAAAACGAGACCGTACAGTAGGCATATAATTCAATATTGAAATGAGAGTTTCAATTAAAATTGAATGTGGGTTCGCAAGTTAACAAACAAATATTTGGTTGATTGGATTCAATTAATCAAATGTAGCAGTACATGGTTAATCAAGACAACCGAAAATATTGATTGAAGTAACTAAATATACACATTATATATACATATATATATATATATATTTATTATATGCTTTATAGCATTATTTTTTCCGCATTTTTCGGTATTTGCGAACTACTCTTTATGGGTGATTGCCAAAACGTTGCCCATTTTAAGTCCCCATCATTTTTCACATATCCTGTGATTAATTAACTTTTTCTAAATATATCTGAGCAAAGTTCTCATATCAGGGCACAATTTAGAAAAGTTTCAAAATTTTAGACGCCTTTGTTTAGAAATTATAAATAAAAATGTTTGAAAAATGTCAGGTTACGCAATGTCTCAAACTACAAATTTAAAATAGAAAATTGCTAAATAATATCAAAAATACATTTTCTTTAATAATTTGGGCTTATGAAAATCGATTGAACTTAGTTGCAAAAGATAATTATGGAGTGATAAGTTGAATATTTTACAGTTAAAGATACGAAAAATGGGTCGATTTTTCGTATTTTGTTAATTTTAGGCTAACGAAGATTTTCATACAGCTTTGAAAATCGATTTCTCATCAGTATTTCCAAATAGCAGTAAATAATCACCATTTTTGCACAATATGTTTTACAAAATGTCATATTTGTCGAACTATTAATTCAAAATGTTATTAAACGAGAGGATATATTGAAGATGTGTAGTCAATACCAAATAAATCGCGCAATCACAGATGTTTTCCATATTTTTAATAATTTTTATCTGTTTTTGGAATATTTCTAAAAGACTCTTCAAATATTTATATTGTTAAGGTCGAATGTCATATACATTGCGAACTTAGTGATTTTTGAGGTTAGGGACATCCGAATTCAATTTTTCCTCTCAAACTCCCCGAAAATGATTTCCATTCCTAACTTTTCAGTTAGGAATTCAGTCTAATTTCCTAACTTTCCAGTCCAAAGTAAAAAGATACGTAAGTGACTTTGTGGTTTAGGGTTATTCTCTTAAACCTAGCAATGGAAAATTCGACCTAAGCGACAATGTCACTTATGTATCTTTTTACTTTGGACGGCAGTAAAGTTTACAACTTCCTATGCATTACTTAAAAACATTCAGAACTGAAGTAAGACTCCACGCTTATTATTACGCAGAAACATAGGTATGTATAGGAGTTATTTTCGTATAGAATTCATAACTATCATAAATTTATTCCTTGATCTCTCTATTTCGTTTTTTCGTACTCTCTTGGGTTGGTCGTCTTTAAAAAAACATATTTTAGGCGGCATGGAATAATTATTTTTTTCGGAAATTTCTTGGTCTAATATGGTCAACTTTTTGGTAATCACCCTTTATAAAGTTCAATGAGACCTTTAGTTAATTTATGCTTTGAGTGAACCTTTCATAGCATTCCTTGTATTGTTTATTGCACTTTATCTTCTAAATAGGTGTCTAGTATTCCCGCTGGCTCATTGCCAATCGAATGTAATTTCAATCGTAATATCATAATTGGTTCGTATTCTCTTGCAAAGTTGTTGAAAGGCGAAAAAGACTAATATGGAAACGCCAAGTCATCTAAATATGGATTTGTGCAGCAGAAGGTTGAAAGGTAATCTCAACTTAATGCAACAAGTTCTTCTGGCTTTATAATATTCTCTCTCTCTCTTTCTCTCTCTCTCTCTCTCTCTCTCTCTATATATATATATATATATATATATATATATATATACATATAAACTTTTACGTTTAAGTTATATAGCCAGTTTTATTTTACGCCATTTCAAATATAATGTCTACTAATTTAATATTAATTATCTCCTGTCCATTTTGTAACTTTTATAACTTCCTCAATAAAATTTTATTCATTGACGAGATGTCAGATTTCAGAAAATTATGATGCAGTTTTGGTGCTAACCCTCATAAAATCACCTTATCATCCTTTCGTCTGTCAGACTATTCTTTGTTTATTATGACGAGCGAACGTTGCAGTGTTCGGTTAATATAAGAATGGGAGGAACACTTGTGAGCTGAAAAATGTCTCTTCTGAGGTAAAAAGGACAGCCATTCGTACAATTAAGCTTGAAATTAAAATAACTTTCTAGGTTTGTATTCTAATTATGCTTTCCTTTATCATTGAAGTAAAAAGCTGTATGGTCATAAATTATTCTTCAACTCTTTCATTAGCATTAATACTCTCTGACGTAGACATTCATAGCTCGCAGAATTTCGTATTGATTGAGTCAGTAGCTGTGAGGGGCGTAAACTTAATGATACGTCACCATCACTCTTGATTAGAGACCCATCTAATTTTATCTCTGCTGGGCAAATTAAAGGATCTACAATTACAAGAAATTGGATCAATCAAGACAGCCAGCATAATTCATTAATTATCTTTAATCACTGTGTTTCGATCAAGATACGTTACTCTTCTATATTTTTACTATTTAATGAATTAAATACGCATATTCTAATCACAGAAAAAGCCAGGGTATTAAACATATAACCTACATTATAATATTTAGTGTGGCTGTAATCATTAATACACACAATATATGCAATGAAAAAATATTATAGTAAATTATAATGACATAATAATGACACAATAATGTCATAATAATGGTAATATAATGACATAATAATGATAAATTCAATTCACTATTCATGCAAAATGTATACTTTTACTAAAATTTTCCCTTTTTCACTGATGGATAAAAACACTTTGTTTTGTCAGCCCTCTTTTTCACCCTTGCAAGTTTTATTGAAATTGACGTTGAGTTAGAGTGAGTTCTTTCACATGTGACCTAAAATGCTATAAATTTCTGTTGCTCAGGGCATCATTAGGAAATCAAGCTACCCATTTTTTTGACAATTTACTTGACAGTTTTAAATCAAGAAAAATTGCTTCTTATTTAAATAAGATTCTGATTATCATCAGAATTTTGAGAGAAATTTCAGGAGAAATGTACTGAACATTCAGAAAAATTTCAAAGACATGACCAATCTTATATGCCAATCTCGAATTATTTTAGTTTGAGATAAATTCGTTTTACAACAGCAGGGTATGAGGGAAATTTTGAAACACCATCTATAACACTCGGGATACGCCCGGTTGCCTTTCGCGTTAAGTCATAGTCCTTCCAAGCATTCATCATCTAAAGTGGTCCGGACGCCCAATTTTAGTGCCTCCCTGATATCACACAATTCACATTTCTTTTTTTCAGATAAACGTCAATTCAATTTGTAGTAAATCACACTAATGTACCATAAAATAATAATCTGCAATATGCAAAAAAATTTTGCCTGGCTTCATACAAATCACCAATGTTAAAAAGATTCTGATTTTATAATTTTACAAGTATACACTCACTTGACTTTATTCTATGAACAATACAGGATTCACGATTACAAGATTGTCTGACATTAAACCTTCATTACCGATTACGTTGATCTGCGGTCGTTGATCTTACATTTTCACCTTCGCCATTGATTTCCTCTCACCTACATTGATCATTCCCGAGAGGGCATTCACTCGCATATTGGACCGTACACTTTCTGTGTAATAACGACGTAATATCACGTAATATTCGTCATATTTTATTACACAGTACGCTTTTTTAATGAGTAAATACCCCCTCGATCATTACTCTGGCAATAAGCTGGTTTTCGATGCGTTTACCTAATATAAAGATCGACAGTCATTCACCTAAAAGCGATTATCAACACCGCACGTTGTGTTTTCGATTACACCGGGGGGAAATTTCATTCCGACACACTTCTGAAGGAAAAGCTGATTTGATAGTTCCATTTCCGGTAACCTTACTTTATTAGAATTCGGAAAAAATACGAGCAAAGTTTGCAAAAAGTTAAACAAAATAATACTCTGCTGTGTTTCATAGAAATAAGTGATTTGCCCTAGATAAAAATATAATCAAAAAATACACTGTAACCCCCTCAAGACAACATCGAAAATAACGAAAATTGTTAAGTTGGGACCAAGAAAGTTCAGCTACTTTTTCATGGTTCTGGAAAAAGAATATACTCACAACTTCTACAGAATGGACAACAGTATACTGTTCGTCTTTTCGAAAAACAACTTTTCTTTCCTTTAAAGTAAATTATAATAATGAACAAAATTTTAACTAGGTCTAAGTTTCTTAAATTATCTACGTGAGTTCATGAAGGTTTTAGTTAATTGCTGTACTTTTGGAGATTTATTAACCATTGTTTCTACATTTCTGATGATACTGCAAATGAAGAGGAAACATGCTTACAATTTTTAAAAAAACTTGATTTTTTGATAGTTGCTCTATTTTATATTATTTGCGTAATCCTTTTTTCCCCTAAATATAATATTTATCTGTATAGTAAAAAGGGAACTCTGAATCATTTATTCAAAATTAATCTGCTTCACAAAACTCTGTTAATGAAAATAACAGACTTTACAATAAATGAAAAAACTTTGAGCAAAATCCTTGTAGAGTGAAATCCTTTCTGTTACAAACCCTACTTAAACAAAAAGTAAAACTCGACTGCTGTTCGACGGATTCTGAATTGTATTAATATATTATATTGACTTTAGGACTTTCAGACAAAAATATTCGTAACAGCAACTGAATTCCAATATTGTTTTACATTTTTTTGGCACAATTTAAACCAAGTGAATATTAGCAGAAATTTCATAACAGTGAATATTCGACTAAAATCTGAACGCAAACTCATTCAACTGAGTCAACCAATTTTAATTATGATCGTCATTGATAACGTCAATTATTATCAAATCATTAAAAAGCTCGAGAATTGTCAGGCTAGAAAAATTAACAAATAATTAAAATCTAAAAATAACTAATAGTCTAAAAGTACTTTATATCAGGCAAAAAATAATTTTCTTCATAGTTTCTGCATGAAGAATTCAACCAACAAATTATTTTGAAGTTTAAACTCGATCCTTTAATCCCAGCCGTGAAACAAATCCTTTACCTGCCACGGCAAGAGGATCGATGGTGCATAATTAATTCTTTTTTCATTCTTTTTCGTGCCATATTTTTTGTACCTCCTCGTTATCGTATTCATTATAAAGCAATTATCGATCAACGATATAGAAGTATCACGTTGAATATACTAAATTTTTTTCAATACAGCAAAAATAAAAATTCCAACGACTATCTGGCGCGGAATAAAATGTAGATAAAGAAACTAAAAATTGATTTTGTAGTGCACCGCAGAGGGAATGATTGCTGATTTATTGCTTGACTACTATTTAAATAAGAAGAAGCACTAAGTCTTATGAACGCGCATTCTGCATAAAATATCACCTCTTCCGTATTGGACTCTCCTCCCTTGACATTTTTTTTATTTTCTTTTGCGTTACGAAGCCACTGGAGCTAACAACACGCACCACTGTGTAAGCAAAATCGACTCTAATGCTTAAATTTTCACGTCGTGCCGCCCTTTTGCGGTAGCACGCAAATCACTCCACCATAAATCTGCAAACAAACGAGGGCTTAATACTAAAGCACTTTCTCCAAATAAGGAGTCCTTGTGAAGTTCTTCATAAATAATTAAACTTGAAATCAAAGAACCATTCTAAACCTAAACACTTTCGCTTTTTCAATATTAAAAGGAAGTTTTAAAATTGAAAAAAGGGTCTGATTAATTTTAAAACAGGGATGGGCGATCTTCAAAAATACGAATCGATTCTAAAAAATCGATTCTCAACTTTTCGATTCGAGCTTATCGATTAATCAGTTCAAAAAGATCGATCTTCTGTGAATCGGTCTCAAAGAATCGTTGTAAAAAATCCGTCAATTATTTAACATTTTTGACTGTAATGACCTTTTTTTTAGAATGGCATGCCAAAAATTCTCATAGTACAGTGTACAAAATTTCCTCAATATGGGTGGTCAATAGAGGGGGGAAACATCGTTCGGTAAGATCGAATGAAAAGATCGATCCAACCGATTAATCGGAAGACAAAAAGATCGATTAAATATCGATTAATCGAATGAAAAATATCGATTGTCTCAGAATCGAATCTAGATCGCCATCCCTATTTTAAAATAATATTTTTAAACCTTTTGCACTAAAACATAAAACGAAAAAAGGAATGAAAATTCTCTCCGACAGATTTGCTGCAATTTCATTAAGTAATATTGTACCATCACACTTTTTTCTCTCTTTAATCCCGAGATTTTTGTCAGTCTAATTTTTAAGAGAGCACCAAGAAACATTTTTTAAGATATAATCTGGTACCTGTGCTTCTTTTCAGGAATTTCTTCAATTATCCCTTTAATCTTGTCGATTTGAAGTCAGTCACCATTTCTCTTTGACATAATAAGAGTTTTAAAAAATAAAGCTGAACGTTTGAATTACCAAAAGGAAATCTGCTCTATCGCCCTTTTCCTCTTTTACTACCGACTCTTTTGTAAAATTGACTCGGCTTTCGTTTGCAAAGAAAAAATTGATATTAAAAAGATGAAAAAATGGAATAGGTAGATGTGAAAGAAAAAAAGTTTGATGCTCATATACTATCCGCATGAAGATTCATTTTCAAATAAATGACTAAGGCTCGTTATAAAACTCGTTAAATGAGTTTCTGTTAACGTGACAGAGGATAAGAGGGATGACAGGGTCAGTCCGCAATGGAACGGGTGGTCAGCTTTGTCAGGATTTGCACATTTACAATCCCGAATATAGAGTTAAGGGGGAAAATAATGGCTGGCCAAAGGGTGCGCATCTAACGACATTTATGCCGAACCAACTCACCTTTTCGACAATTTATGCTAGGCAAATGACCAAACCTAACACTCTCTTGATAATAGCTAATTGTTCCTTTCTTACGTAAAAACTTTAAATTTTATTACACTTGATGAAATAGTAAAATCCAATTTCTCCAACAGAAAAAAAGGAACTATATAATTTGACTATATGCCAAATTATTACTATAATTCTACTGTAAGTATATATATATATATACTATATAATTATACACTATAAATACTATAATTCAACTATATAATTTGAAAATTTTCATGATGTTAAATTTCATGTCGACGTGCAGAAGTTGAATTTAGCGCAAAGACATAAATATGAATAGAATCAGATAGTGCGTATCCCAGATAACTGGAAATACAAGATGATATATTTCTCTTTATTTATGATGAAGGAGTTCGGCTGATGTACGACATTCGGGTTCTAGTTGATTGCTGGTGCACGTACAACTTGAGGAATTATAGTTTGACTCTTACAGCTCTCTATCTACAAGTACTGTAGGCACTGTACGAGATTTGTTGGAAGTCGCAGCAGTCTAGCAATATTGTCCACGTACAACTGTTATACAATACATTCCACCCTATCTCACCCCTTCGAACCTACATGAAATCCATTTTTCACCAGTTTTATTCTTCCAGTTCTTCTTAGGAACAGTTGATAAGCTACAGAAAAAAATCAGTAATTAAAGTAGATGTATCAATTCTCCATTTATTATAATTTTATGACTTCCACTTCCTTTAACTTTCATACGTAAAAAGTAACAATCCTTGTATTTTCATTTAAATCGTTACGATTATACTAATTATGTTTTGGATCCCAGTCTTTTATCATGAACTGGTGAACTCTTTCCACTCTGTGGAAACGGACAACTGAGTTTTCCTCGAAAACTCAAGCTTATTTTATTCCCAAAGAGCTTGTACATATGATTGGTTGCAGCTGGATGTTGGGGAATGCCCGGTGGGAATGAACGGTTCATTCGGAACTGCTGAATTTCTTCTGCTGACGTCAGACGTTCTTGCAATATATTGGATTCGATCGTTTTATGGTTCGATAAAACGCCTCCCTCTCTGTTTATGTGATCTTTCCGCTTGGGATTCATAAGATGAGAAATGTAAAACAATCATTTGTTCTACTACTGAAATAAAGGCATTAACGTTTTACACTTTTCTCTTTACTTTGAGTAATTTTATTCTTCACAGCGCTGTTCGTAAATAGTTTAACGCCTACATTTCATTGTGCCAATCTGTTTCTTTGAAATGTAATGAGTATTGCCAATTGTGTATATCATAATATGAAGGCTTTTATTATCATTTCCAGATTATGTTCAGACATTTTGAATTTCATAGTAACATTTAAAGATTTAATATCGAATTCAGAAGATGAGTATCACGTTTGATATAGAGGCGTATAATTTTAGTATCATGAATTTCAACAATGTTGAACGTTATTTGTCGAAAATGCCTATCAGGTTCTCATTAAATGACAAAGACCTCATTTTAGGGGAAGAAAATGAGGGTTTCATAGTAGAATATCACGCCCCAGAGTGCAGTTGAGAGAAGGGGCATATCCCGTTATCACCTGCCCGATTCGCCCTTCGGCAATACTGCAAAGTCTCATAAATTATTACAGAGTATTTTCAAACGAATTATCGTCTCGTGTTTACACATCGATTGAGAATACTTGGAATGACCTAAATTTCAAATGTTTTATTTTTCTTTCGAATATCTTGAACTTCTGGTGTTCATAATTAGCATCTTGTATAAGAATAAAAAATTTACTCTGTTTTCTCAGCCAAAATTTAATCAAAATGTTTACTCCTGTGCGTCAGATATATTGAACTTATTTGTCCGAAGATGGCGTTTCTTGTAAGTTAACTTCTCAGGAAAAATATATAGATGTGTACGTAAATCAGTGAAGCTTTACAGACGTGATTCCACGCTGCACCCCACACTTACTTAACAACTTGGCTCTGCAGCTGAAGGACGCATTAGGTCACAAGCAAGATCGTAAATGCAAAAGCTTTCATCCAATGAAATTCAAATCGATCGTGAGAAAAAAAGCCAGGCGCTCCAAGCTTCCAGCGATCAGTTGTGGATGAGGAAATGAGGATTTATTAAATTAAATTAAAATTAAATTAAACTACTTAAATTACTCTTGAAATATGCGTCTGACTAACAAAAAGCTTCAAACCATACAGGAGATGTTGATCTCTCTTGAGCACCATTATCTAGAACACTAGCACTATTTCTTTGACATTTTAATAAGAAACAAAGATGAAAAGCAGGAATTTACTTAATACACAATAGCTCATAAAAACCGGTAGATCCATAAAACATGACCAACTGTAATTGGATTATTTGATTAACGATTAATTTAAGTAAGACTGCTTTCTCTATTTTATTTAAAAATGTTACAGTTGAACCTCCAAATTCAAAAATTAGTCTTTTAAAAATAAAAGATTCTCAAATTACATGAGTTTAGAATTAACGATCTACAATTTACACTCTGTACATTCTTTACAAAGTTCGGAAGTAAAAAGGAAAAGGAAACTATGGCGTTGTTAATTTGCTTCGTGAACACAGTTTCTCTCTCCACGATTCTCTATTTAAAGCAAACGCTGAGCTGAATGAAACAGGAGAACAAACGATGATTCATTTAAATTTAACAGCCAGCAAACAGAATATAGTTGAATGAGATAAAAGTGACAAAAAGTTAATTACATTGTGTGACGAATTTGTTTCTTTTGTATATTCAACAAAAAGTGTCTCTTCAACCTAACATTATGTAGAATAAAGTACTCTAGACAAAATTCATTAATACTGACTTGGCTATCAAGCAACGTTGAAGATAGCGTCGAAATAGAATTCTGTAGGTGACATCGTGGCTATTGTTCCTGAATATTCAGCACTCGAATATTCAGCAGTTGGATTCTCGCTCTAATTGGCCAGTATGCAATGCCTTGTGTTTATTCTACTGTATCTGTAGTCTTCCCAACAATTTGGCTTCCTAAAAATTTAGCTTCTTAAAATATTTGGCTCTCAATAAATTTGGGAACCAAATAAAAATCGAAGCTGTTGGAATATCACAATAAAATTCTAAAAATAATTGTACAAAAGTTGCAGAGTTAATTTTGAATGTGTCATATGCAGGACTCGTTTAATTTTTAAAAATAGCACCACTTTATTTCCGCTGCAAATTAATGAATTCGCTTGCCCTGTACGTTACTCTATCGAGGGAGGCAGTTCGCTATAATAGATGATATAATTTAGTATCTGCCAGTAAGTCACTTTACGTTGAAATGTAATTCACAACGAATACTGCAGCATTCATATTTCGTATGCGTGTGAGATTTCGGTTAAGTGAGGTCATTGAGTTACATAAGTTAAATCAAGTTATGCCAAGTTGACTGTAAGCTGAATTTGCAAGCACGCATGGGACTTAAGGGAGGATCGAGAGAGAAGTTGAGTTATAGAATATGAGGTTTTAGAACCAACCCTTAATCTACCCAAGTTTCGTAGGCGAACAAGTTCATATTCCCATATGATGTGTCCCCTTAGTTTCTCGACTCTGACCTATAGCCAAGAAACATCGATGATCCTCTCTTTCCAACTTTTAATGGTCCTCATGAAAATTCAACTAGTATCAAACTAATTTCGAATTCTTTTTTGGTAAAACTAGAATAGAGCTGACGGCTATACAGTTAGAAATCCTTGCAGTAATTTTACTATACGTCTTTAGTGACCCATATTCTCGTTAGAAAATGACAGTTTCTTGTATGTTTTACATTTTTTCTAAAAAGTATTGATAAAATCTTCGCTCCCTTTCAAAAAATTTTGTAATTTACTTCTCAATCAAAAAGCAAGAAAACTACGCCTCTGTTACAAATTATCGGAAGCGCTTAGCCCTTCGCCGTTTAAACTTTCAAGTGTTTGTAATGTACATATTTAAACTTCTCAAAAGTATTGATAAAATCTTCGCTCCCTCCCAAAAGCGTTTGTAATCCTTGTTCATGATTGTTTTTAACAATTCTTTTAATTGCATGTTACAGAGAAGCATTAACAATAACTAACCCGCAATCAAGCAAGAGCACTATGTCCTCCCAAAGAAAACCACATCGCCACAAGTCTTGAGAGGAGAAAGTAGAATAAGGTGGATTTACAGGTAAGAGCTATAATAAAAATTGTTATCGATCAATATTTTAATTCAATTAAATGAGATTTTTATTTAGCACAAAGGAACCTAATGGGCTTAGGCTTCAAATATGCATCAGTGTGCAATTATTTTTTAAAAAATTGTGAAATTTTTAGTGTAACTGAGAGTGGATTATTTGGAAATAAAATATTAAAAGATATCTGCAACACTCATGGACGAAAAAGATATCCAAATTTGAACTCCTGAGTCACATTAATTAATTAATTCAAATTTTCTTATTTGTCAAACATTTTTTTGACATGTGAAATGAGAGGACATACAGATACAAATAAACATACAGATAAAAAAAACAAAATTTCTTTCAGGAACAAGTTGGTATCCCAAAAGGGAAAGTGTAAAGTCCTCCTGGAGAAAAAAGAAGACAAGGTCAAGAGGAAGGGGGTGGAATCGTATTCGTGGGTCCGTCGTGGTGTTGTCCGCCGGGGGTGGCGGTGGCGGAGGCGGAGGAGGGGGCGGGGGTGGGGCTGTTTGTCGGCGACCTGAATTTGAACGTCGTGGGGGTGGCGGTCGGGGTGCCTCCTGTCTTTCCACCATCAGCTCCTCTGTTGCGGGGAGCGCGGGGGGCTGCGGCCCCGTGGTGGGGCTCCCCTCCTATAAAAAGCGGCAAGGTATGTAGTTCATCTAACCACCATTTAATAATTATAGAAATGTATATGCAACGGAAATCAAATATTGTTAATTCAGAATATCACAGCTCAGAATATACTAGGGTGGATCGAAAAACGCAAATTTTGAAAATTTGCGTTTTCAATAGGAAACTGAAAAGTTTCCTATTGGGTCCCTCATAACATCGATTAATATCCTGAGGTTGGACGGAACCGAAATAAGTGTAAAAAATTCGCTTTTCTCAGAGTTTTGAAAAAATCGATAATGTTCCTTTTTTTTAGAAATCCGCTTAACATACCCAATTTTCATAAATTTTGATGAATTTCTAATTTGACTTTATACAGGAGAAAATTCTATTCTTATGGACCCCTTAAAATGGAAAAATGTTCTAGAAGCTCTGCAAATTTGAATAAAATTTTTTTGAGCCTCCAGAAACTTTCTGTCACTCAAAATATATTACAAAAGAATTGGGAAGACTTCAACATTAGTAATTTTATCAAAACTCTGAGAATAACGAATTTTTAAAAATTATTTCTTCTCCGCCCAACCTCAGGATGTTAATCGATTCATTTCAAATTTTACATAAGTTATGAAGGACCCAAAAGGAAAATTCTCAATGCTAAGGCGTTTCCAATTTCCAAGTGTTGTGTTTTTCGATCCACCCTAATATACATCTATTCAATTACTAAAATTATGAGATCACTGGAAAACGATTATATATTCATTCAATTCATTTCTTTTTAAACGTTTTCGATTGAAATTATATTTAGAGCAACACTTTTAGAACGGAACTTGAAAAGCTATGTAATATTAACTATAATTTTAAGTGCATATAATTCAGAGCTGTGGTAACCTGCAACGCCGATTTTCAGTCATTAATTGTAACGAAGGAAAATGTGGAAGTAAATGCTTTCTACATTGTAGAAGTTGGTATAACAAAGTTCAAATTTACACATGGATCTAGAATTTGATTCTCTATTCCACAAAATCTAAATTATATTATATTAATGCAAATTATACTAATCCAAATGATTAAACATGAAACAGTTTTTAACTATGTGAATAATAAAACAGGTTAAATTCATTTTATCGATGAATTTAAATAATTTGTAACGATGATACAATAATTTAGTCTAGAGTCTCTCTGATGTTCGTTTTCGTGTCACGTATTAAATTGTCAACGATTATTGCACTCCTGGTTTTAGAAGTTTAAAGTATTAAAATAATCATAATCCTTGACCCAATTAATGTGTCGAACACGAGTTTAATAGTCATTCTCGTTTTAACAGAAGCAGAATCATATTTAATATGGGCTGAATTTACATATCGGAATTGTGCTATAATTATCAGATTCAAGACTGTTGAATATTTAGTCAATTTTAACAATGATCCCAATTAAACACCGCAAAAATCGCAGAGAGCTTCCGTCGAAGAAATATGTTGTTTTTAAAGGAAATATTTTTACGAGTTATTTCAGAGGTAGCAAGGCATAAACATGATTCATTTTCATTTTTCGAATAAGCATTTTTTGACCTATAAAATATATTCAAGGTGCTTTTTCCCTTTTATTCGGTTTATTTCTAAAAAAGAAAAGTAAATAAATTTGCTAAATTAATAATCGCAAAAATGTTACTTATACAGCGTTATCGCTTATTTAAAACTCAGAGTGAATAACTGACTAAGAAAAAAAATCGCTTTCATGTCGATGCGTCAAAGGTAGCGGCACCGCATGGGGTCGAGGTGGCCGAGGTCGGGGCAGAGGACGCGGGGGCGGCGGTGCGAACCTCCTGGGTTCCGGCGTCGCCCCCGCGAATTATCCCCCAGGACTTGAGGGCGTCGGGCCAGGATTGCGTGAGGTCGTGAACATCCTCGGGGAGAGGAATCAAATTGGAACCCTCACTGGGGTGGGTCCACCGCCAGGTACTTCAGAGACCGAAGTAAGTGTCGACGAAGAGGAAGGAAACTCACCAAAGAGGCCACCCAGACCTTTGTATAGAAGGCTGATCAGCTATGTTCGACAGGCCTGGACCGGTGTCAAATTTGCTTTAGGTATTTAATCCTCTAACTCACTCAATTTTAATCCTAAACATTAACATGTATACTTATAAGACCGGGTTCGCTTTCGATGTTTGAACCACTAACCCTTCCTTTTCGATATCCAGCTGACATGATGTGCGATATAGGTATTTAATCCGCTTGAGCATGATCTTTACTGCCTTAATAATTAGAGTTTTATTCTTTTTCTTACAATTAGACAATTAAAATATTTATTAGAATTATAGAACCGTTTTACATCCTTGCTTCTTGTACAAGATTATTTTTTATCCTCTCTTAAAATATATATTTTCTTAATCAGAA
This sequence comes from Euceroptres primus, assembly GCA_037177015.1. Classification (NCBI taxonomy): domain Eukaryota; kingdom Metazoa; phylum Arthropoda; class Insecta; order Hymenoptera; family Figitidae; genus Euceroptres; species Euceroptres primus. The sequence continues at coordinate 21,642 of JBAGKK010045192.1, forward strand.
TTATTCTATCTCTATTTATATTTAAGAATGAAGCTAAGAATACAATGTACTTCTTCTACAAAATGGCTCGATTTAAACAGAGAGGAAAAGAATTAGGGTTTTTTCAAGTTTTAATTGTTTTAATTCAGTTTAATTTAATTTATTTTAATTTAATTTTTTAATTTAGTTTTAATTTAATTTAATTAGAGTTTTTCAAAAGAATTAGTTATTTTCAAGTTTTACTATTAAAATTAGTTCACATAGTTTCTTATATTATTTTTACATTTTTTAGATCAGTCCTTTTTTATATATTTTTCAAATAATAATGTGTTTTAAATCTCTTTTCCTTTCTTCTCTATGGAAATCCACGCGCATAAATTCTTTGAGATGAAATTCAATTACCAATTACCATCAGCATAGAGACTGACAATACAAGTAGTGCAATTATTAGATCGGTGCTATGAATAATTATTGCATATTCATCAGAATACAATTTAGCACTTTGACAAAATAAATTATAAACGACGGAAACATCGTCGCATTTGCGAACTGCTGCATATGCTAATTATTAGCTTCCTTTCTCCATCACGATAAACACGATGACCTTTATCTCCTTCGGTAACCTATACACCATGGAATCTGAAGCCCTTTCACTGCCACAGTTAACTAGTTTTGTATTAAAATTACCAGAATCTTGTTTATCAAAAGTACAAACACGCCTTGACTGGTGGCGTATTAGCAAACGCAATACAAAAAACAAATTTCAAAACTGTTTTTCAGTGAAATGAATAATTCGGCTTATAAACCTCACCGGGTCCACTCGAAAAACTCAAGTTAAAGAAGAAAAGAGGCTAAAAAACAAGTAAACTCTGTGACCCAAATTCATTCTGCCATATTCATATTTTTTACAATTAACTTACACAATTCTTTAAAGTAAGAAATATTTTTCAAAGCAGAAAATCTTGTTCCCACTTTTAAAAATATATTGTATAATGAAAAGATATTAAATTTTGTTTTTAAAATATTGTGAAATATAGAAAATATGAAATGCATACAAAGCACGGTGTGGTTAATACCTCAACACGTTTTATATTGAAATTTTCAGGCAGCATAAAATATAGTAATTTAAGCGAGAAAGAGTGAAGCCAGATTTTATGCTAAAATTATTATGAAAGCTTTAAAACTGCTTATCTTCGTTTCCTTTCGTCAGAAATATTTTTTTAAAATATGAAGCACGTTACAATATTAATTTCTTTATGAAGACGTAAAAAAATTTATTTATGCGTAAGAATTGATGAAATATACAAATATACAATTCTTTTTATTATATATATATATATATATATAATATTTTCATATTATAGAGAATATGTATTGATGGCCAACCTAAAAAAGAACCACTCTCGCGTTATACCTGTAAAATCATTTTGCAGGTGTAACGCGAGAGTGGTTCTTTTTTAAGTAAGGTATCAATATGAAGAGACTAATAATGAAAATTAAATGTTTCACATTTCTCGGTTTTGTCAAACTCTCTCACTATTGTTCTTACAATCTAATTCAATACAAGTGTTGAAATAAAAATAAAAAAAATTTGACTGAAAGATTTTTAATTATAGTTATTATTGCACACATGAAAAGGTAGTATATTCGTACAAATATACCATGTTAATAATGTGCATTGAAAAACTGAAAATACATAAAAATTCAAATCATGAGTACGGAGTAACACAGGAAATAATTACTGTATGAATTCACCGCTAACTATATTAAATTGGACATGTGGTTTTTCACATAGAATTTTTTAATAACAGTCAGTGGCTTATTACTTCGTGTTGAAAATTTTACAGAATTTAAAACTAATGGGGAGAGCAGCTGAAAACAAATATTACACTCACACCTCGAGGCACCAATACCAGAACTCTTATTTTGTTATAAAATAATCATGAATACTTAATACTTCCATGATTACATTTAGCAAAATGGATTCAAATTATTAAAAGTGGAGCTATTTTTAAATTAGCGAAAGCATTGCAGAAAATGTGGTAGCCACGCAATTTTTTCCCTAAAACCATTTTTACAATATGTATTCTACCTTGAAGTGTAAGAACGTAATTTTTCATTTTGCCTCCTCCTGAAACATTGAACGCTGACAAGGGATTTTAAAATCAGAATTAGTTATAAGATAAAGATAAATTTATTCTACTTTAAAATGTTGGAAGAAAGCATTATTTAAAATTTTTGATATATTTCCAAAATGATTTAGTACTTTTTTTAAATGGGATTTGTACAATATTTTCGAATTATTTATTCCCTTATTACAGTTTCAAATAACTAAAAAATACATGACTTTTATAGTGAATTTAATTCTCTTTACAATTTAAACAATATTGAATTAAAATAAAATATTCAGTAATAGTGCATTAATATATGACGGGTGACACAGCATACGGGCTTAAGTGCCAAATTTCCGAAAATCGTTTTATTGGCTTAATCTACTTGTTTTCTCCTAACTCATGTATCTGTAGAAGATTTTGGTCCAGTTTGATTTGGAAGTGGGTCAGGGGAAGAAAAGCAGTGCAAAAGGGCGTAAGTGCCATGGGCCACTTAGTGTTTTTTGGGTCTTTATGGTCCAAAATATTATTTTTGAGAGTTGTGGCGTCACATAAAAAGCATCAGTTGTACGAAACAAGTATTTATACATAATTCATTACAAGCTGAAACATCAGTTGAAAGAAATCATGTTTTTCTTAATGTCATCCTCGACATCGATATTTGATAAATTTTTTTTCTGAAGTCGTTGCTTCTTTCCACTTGCTCTTTTCGCGATTCAATAGAGATGAATAATAATTCGAAAAATGTTTTTAGTTTTTTTTAAATTTAAAAATAAAAAAGTTATGCAGTTTTTTCTGTGTTAAGACCAGCGTTTTCGGGGATGCGTCGTTCTTTGACACGGGTTTTCTCGGAGATGGTTGCTTTTTTCAAAGCGCTCCTTTCACGATTCAGTAGAGCTAAGTAATAGCCCGAAAATAATTTCTTGTTTTTTTTAAAATTAAAAGCGTTAAAGTTAGACAGTTTTTTGTGCCTCCTGTAAAATTCGGATTTTGGCACTTACACCCGTATATGCAGTGTCGCCCTTCATATGATGAGATTTTAGATTAAAATATAATTCAAACGTAATTAAAAATGTAATTTACTTTCCCTTTAATTCTCTTCTACGATATTTGCAACAAGTCAAATAATACTTGCGTGAAGCAATTTGAGTGCAAGTTTGCATGATTCTAACGACCGCTGTATTTTCGAGCATATACATCGAAAAACCCCTCCAGAATGAAATTCTATGTACAGCAACATTCCTGAAACTGAAACATCTCTTGTCTCACCTAAAAGAACAATCAGAGGGTCAATCATGTATCTTTCCCATTTTTCCATTTTCTCATTTTCCCATTTTCCATCCCCACTTCTCACTTTTCATTTATCACCTGTCATTTTTCTTAAATTTACGGCGCATAATACTTTTGACGTTTTAAACGTCAACGAAGATTTTAAAGTCATATACTTGTGGATCTAAATTTGGTAATGACTTTAAATTATTATCCTACGACTACTTGATTTTCTAAGCAAGAGTAGAGGTTAATCACAACCTATAGGGATAATTGAACAATTTATATGATTTCATGGATCATTTCTTAACTAAGACTTTGCTTGTAACAATTTATTTTGTTCAGTTACGTTAATTCGATATTTAAAATTTGAGACTATAAATTTTACTTGTTAAAATAAATGTGGCTATGAAAACACACAAAAATTTAGCTTTGTTTATAAAAATGTTTATAACAAATATGATCGATTATTAAAGCAAGGTTTTAGTTTTTAAAAAATGATCCATCAAATCACATAAATTTCTTAAAAATTGAATTAATTTTTGTCTAATTTTATTTTGGTTTTGAAGGAAATGAAAGTAAATAAAACTACTAGGTTAATTGGTAATCATTTCAATACAAGAGTAAAATTACTTTTAAAAATTTATTGTAAGTCAATGAATTCTTTTTAATTATTAAAAAAATTAACAAAATTGTTCAATTTGCCCTACAGATTGTAATCAACCTCTACTCTAGCGTAGAAAAACAAGCAATCATAGAATAATAATTTAAAGGCATTACCAAATTTAGATCCAAAAGTATATTTATTTAATCGCAGTCATCCGCACCACTATGATTCAGCACATATTCGCATCTGTACCCTGTACTAATGATTGCCCGAGGAAAAGCTACAAGACGACCATAATACATATCTCAAATATAAACAAACCCTCTAGCCCCATGACTTTAATGTCATCGTTGACGTTTAAACGTCAAAAGTATCATGCGCCGTGAATTTAAGAAACATGACAGGTGAGAAATGAAAAGTGAGAAGTGGAAATGGAAAATGGGAAAATGAGAAAATGAAAAAATGAGAAACTTATATGATTCACCCTCAGGAAAAAAACTACTCTTTGAATATAATTCAATAGAGTAAAAGTATGTACTCTATTGAATTATATTCTTTTACGCTATTCTTTAACTCTATTCTTTTACAAACTAAGACATTGTAGAAGTAATTAAAAGTAATTTTATTAGTTTCGTTCTTTGTGGCTTAAAAGTTGCATGGGATAAGCGATAATTTCTGACTGGATTATTGTATTCATTATTCCTGTTATTTCACATATGCATAAAAAAGCCAGGAGTTTTTTATCAACTTAAAAATAATAACTTGCTTTTCTAGTTAAAAGTAGAACAACCCGTTAACTTTATCATTGAACATTTCCTTTGACATGCAATTTATTCGGTTTACGAATCCTTAAATTAAAAAATCTTGATAACAAATCAGGAAATACAATTTAAGAAATAATTTGGATAATTGTTTTGCAAGATCGTTGTCTAATTCAATCAAGAAGGCTTATTTGAAAGCGGGCGTCCATCATTGATCGTGATAACTTGTCGAAAACATTGCATGGGTCACGCGAGTACTGGTTTGTCGCGATTGATATAAGCGGCAAATTCTTCTGTGGGACTTGTCAACCTGCTGTTAAGAATACGCAAGTAAGCGTGACTCGGCCCAAATGTGTCCAAATAAGTTAACAGAAATCTCGTTCCCTCAACAAAGTTAATTTATCGAGTCACGTCATCGTCACTAAATACTATTAATCAGGTCAGAACTTTATCAAGGAGTGGTAATTTAATCATAAAAATGATACTCAAGCGGGACTCGGGTGTATATAGTCGATTAATATGAATGAGCTGTATTCAAATCACCCCTTACAACGTTAGGATGTTTGAAAATTTGAAGCTGAAGAGACTATAATGATACATTTTTACCCAAACCCCAATTTTACATTTTTACATTTTCTAAAAATACCTGACAAGATTTTCTAACACCTGCCATCGAATTCGATATAAAAGCACGGAAATTCAACGTTTTGACCGTTTTTCTTCCAGACATTCTATTTTTCATTTTATACCAACATTTTTCAAAGACTTCCATCTTTTATAACCATCTCTTACGCTCGGATTTGTAATAAAAAAGTAAAGTGCAAACACATTCTCTTTGTTCGTTTGAGAAACAACTTTCTTATCTGCGGAGAAGAAGATTGACTCCCTTTTTTACAATTCTCAAGTAAAACGTAGTTGTCGTCACTCGATTCTTTTTCTTCAATATTCTCACTACTTCCTCTTCCCCCACTCAATTCTCCATTATTCCCGATTTTACCACCTCTCTCAATCGAGATACCACATCTTTTTCCTTCCTTGCAAGAATTTTTAGAAATGATCCAGTTTTCAAATCTTTCTTCGCATCTTCTACAGCTTCATTCTTTCATAAACGTGCATGCTCTGCATTCGAATATTCTTGCCTCAGACTTCCCAGGACTCAATTGTTCAATATCTCTATCTGCAACGAAGGAGACAATCTCGCAGGAAATAAGAAAATGTTCTTATACTTATATTGAAAATAAAAGCTTAAATCAATAGCGAGATACACAAAAGTTAACAAAATATCTACAGTGTCAGATGTGTGTATAATATTGTAATATAAAATTAGTCAAAAGCTTAATTCAAGTGTTTGTATAATACACACAAAGCCAATAAGTATTTTCTCTATTTTAAATTTTTTCCAGAGATGTTTACTTCTCCGGCAAATATTAAAATTACCAATACAAGAAATTACAAAATATACTTCTGTAATTTTTACTTATAATATAACACCTATAACTTTTAATAATAACTTCTAAGCACATTTTTCACTTTCACGAAATCAATATAATTTCCGTACTCTACTGAACACTTTCTTCGTACTTTTTTATTACAAATATTTAATATTTAATATTTAATAACTATTTTCAAAATTCTAATTAAATCAATTGCTTGAGACTGAATCATTGATAAATTTAGTGCAAAATAATATTTGATATGTAATGTTGTTTCGCAGATTCTGAATATGAGGAAGAACAAATACCAAGATATCGGCCCGACTCATTGGCAAGTCTTTGCAGGGCAACTCGATTTACGGAAGCTGAGCTGAAGAGGATATATCGAGGATTCAAAGCCCAGTGTCCCACGGGAGTCGTCCGAGAAGAAACCTTCAAGTGCATCTATTCCCAGTTTTTCCCTCAAGGAGGTGAGTGTTGATCGAATCAACGTAGTATAAAGGATGTTAAAGTGACACCACTCCGAATGTATACAAAATGGTCTATACAAGCAAAGCCATTTTTGTAAATATTTCTATCGCCTCAGATAGTATGAAAACACGTCCTTTTACAAAGGTAAATTTTCTAGTTAAAAATCAAATCAGAGCCTTTCGAAAATGAAACCAGAGCAATTTGTATCTTTAGAAATATTTAACGTTATAAATTTTAACGTATTAAACATTCTACTATTTAAAATATAAAGTTGGGCTCATATATATATATATATATATATATATATATATATATATATATGTATATCGCCTTTACTATAAGAATACATCGAA
>JBAGKK010045193.1:0-10328 GCA_037177015.1 Euceroptres primus
AAAAAAAACTTTTCACTAAAGTAAGCATTTTTCTATTAAAATACATGTAAAAATTGAAACTTTGACAATTTTTTGTTGAAGAACTGTCTATTTTTCTGACTTTTTTCTTTCGGATTATTGCTTTGCAGGTTCGAAAATACAAAAAAAATTAGATTTAGAATTTTTCACAAAAAGCCATTTACTGTACATTTGGTGCGGTGTCCTTTATCTATCTTCAGCTTTTGTTAATCAATCGTCCTTGTACACCATGTGTGCAAATCTGAATAAGTTTTGCACAAATACGCAGCAGGAAATTGATCTCTTTGCAATGTTACTGAGCACATTTTGTAATGCGGTAGAAGAATTTGTCTCACAAACAGAAGCCTAATTCAATACTATTATATGCCTGTATTTTATTCAACTTAAAAACTGTAATACAAAATTGTAAACCTATTACATGCATATAACAACGTTGTAACTCTGTAATTGGTCTCTGACTGTTGAGCTTAAATAAACTGATATAAAAATGAAATAAAATGAAATAAAATGAAATATAAAATTTTTGACAACTTAGTATTTGAAAGGCTTTAATTTTTAAAAGGATATCTTCCATCAGGAAAAATTAGCTGAAGTTGAAAAGAAAAATAAATGTTTTGTCAATACATCACGATGTTATATTGACATTTCTGCTTCGACTATGTTATTCTAGTAAAAGAGCTTATGGAAATTAATAAAACTACTCAAAATCATTATTTTGCATGAAAACTTGGTACTTCGGAAATTAAAAAAAAACATGCAAAAGTCTTTAAAAAATTGTTTCAAATAATTTTTTACAAATTTTTCAACATCATAATTAAACATAAAATTATAAAGGAAAATTTCAAAATATAAAAGAATATATATATATTTCACAGACATCTAACAGTAAAATAATATTTTTCAAGATTATCAGGCTGTCGTAACCTGAAATCAATTTTTTTAAATCTATTTGTATTTGAATTTAATAAAAAATTATACATTATTTAACACGTCCCGGAGTTCAAAACACGAAATATAGTATTTTACTCTTGATTCCTAAATTTACATGTTCAAATATTTTAAAATTTCCTATCAAAAATTTATGTACTCTTCTGCCGTAACAACTACAGAAAAAGTTATTTATACAAAAATTGCGTCTTTTTAACTTTTGGTGTTCAACCCAAAAAAAAAAACAATTTTCCTACAAAGTAATGCTTTCTGAGTAGCTCTATTAACTTCCATAGGCCTTAGGAAATCACACTAAACTAAAATTGATCAATTTGTATAATCGAAACAGAAACATCAATATAACGTCGCGAATATATTCAGAAAATCACAATTTTCGAATCTTTCAATTTCAATTGGTTTCTGCTGACGAAATATATCGTTTTAAAAGTTAAAATTGTTCAAACAATAAGTTATCAGAAATTTTATATTTCAATATTTTTTATTTTCGGCAATTTTATAATTCGGTATTTTTTGTCGGCAATTTTTTAATCGGGATTTTTTTTCGGCAATTTTATATGTCGGGATTTTTTTTCGTCAATTTTTTATTCGGGATTTTTATGCAATATTGCAAGTCGGAAATGTCAAAATCTGGAAAATTAAAATTCTGTTGGCAATTTTATTTATAGTTAATATTATAGTGTCGACAATTTCATCGTTTCGGAAATTTAATTTGTCCGGAATTTAAAGAGTCGGCAATTTTATAATTCATAAATTTAAAATCTTGTCTGCAATTTCAACATTCGGAAAACTTAGTATGTCGTCAATTTTAGTATCAACAAATTTCATTTTCGGGAATATTTTCTGTCAGCATTTCTCATTTTCATTAATTTAACGTGTCGTTAAAATTATTTATCTTGAATATAATGTAGTCCCACCTCAACTTTATGGCACCTTTCTACTTACACTCCCCGAGTTAGAAAACTTGTTAGAACCTTGTGGTTTTGACACGTCGATATCCCATATTTTACCTTGGACAAGAATATATTTTAGTCCCATACTATTCCGTGATATGACCACGGACCGACTTTCCGATTTCATATCAAATCGGTCATATGAAACAATAACTTCTATTCTTAAAAATAACTAGGCACATGTAAAATTTGAACTTTAATTGACTGGCGGCTTCTAATATATCTTTTTTCCATTTTTATTTTAAATTTTGATCAAAAGTTGACACAAAATAAATAAACATGTAGATTGGCAGTAAATATTAGCGTACTTCATTATTGTTTTAAATATTTTAATATTACCAACAAAACTGTTGTTTACTCTAGTTTCAATAGGATTTTTCATAGCCTTTCAACTGAGTATATGAAATTTCTCAAAAAAATAAATAAAAATGAAGTTCAATGAGTTATTTGAAAAAATTAATAATTTATGTTCATTTTTGAAGGTGAAATATTTATTATTATGGGAATTATATGGGAATTATAGTGAGCAAGTTTTTTTTTATTATAAGATTTATAAATCGCCAAAAAAAACGTATTCGCACAAAACCAACCCGACCTATATTTTAATAAAAAAACAATTATACATTTTTAATAATATAAAAATAATTCATTAATTTTTATATTGAAACTGTAGTATGCAAAATTTCAGCCCGTCCACCTTGGTCAATATTTGTCCCAACGAAAAAATGGTTTGCATATAAACTCAAATCCAATAAAAGTACATTTCGTCTAATCAAAACTGAACGATTTTTGGTTTGGGCAGATGGGAAATAAAGTCTCATATACTACATATACTAATATATACTAATACTATACATATCACTTCTACAGAAACTTGCCATAGGTGCTACGGTCATTACAACTCATGCATGGCAGAAAGGAGACAAAGGCGTGAAGAACACGGAAAACAGGATGTAGTTGTCCATCAGTGACCGTCGAAAGAAGAGTACTGAGTATTATTGTGAAATCCAGTTATTTTTTGTTCTTCAGACTTTTGATATCGTTGGATTCGTTTCTAGATTCTTAGAGAGCGTATTTAAGGTTAGTTCATCAGAAAGTGTGTGCATTGAGCAATGAGCATTATGATACTATTTTATTATTGTTAAATTGACCTGAGAAGAGCTTTCAAAAGCCTTGAGGCTTTTGAAATCAAAATAATGCGGATAATATTCAAAATTCAACTTGATCAATCAGACAGAAATTTTCCTAAGTCCAAACTTTCCATTTACTTGGCCCTGAAAAGAACGTATTTAATCTTGAGGTTAACGTTGAGATGAAAGTAGAAAACTCTTACCAAATAGTTGGGGTAATGTCGAGATCTCGGAGTCGATAGAATTTTGTGAGAAGTCCGTTTTTTTATATAAAATCGATTTCTACTAAAAATATTATTTTTTGAAGTCCAGAAATTCACTTGAAGCAGACGACAAATTTTGAGAGAGACTGCGATACATGAATAAATGATACAAGCCGCACTTGAAAAATATTTTTCACGCACAACACCGACATTGTCAAAGCATTAGTAGGACTCTGTTTGTTTTTATAAGAATAATAACGTAATGATTTATTTCGGCAACCGCCGTCAACTTGACAACTCACTGAAGAAACCAGTGTAGGAAATTGACAGCTGGACAATTATTTATTATCGATCGACCGCTTCAGGACCAACCAGGGCAGCGGCACTGATGTCGGGTGGAAGCAATATGTTCAGTTGTCAATTTCCTACATTGATTTCTTCAGCGAGTTTTCGAATTGACGTCGTTGGCCGAAATGAATCATAAAGTTATTGTTCTTATAATAAAGAACAAATATCTAAAAATGTCAGTTCTAAAAACATCGTTCTATGAAAACGATGTTTTCATAAAGAATTGTAGAAAATCATAGGTTTCGTGATAGTTCGGCATATAAAACTACCAACTTCTATAAATCGGTAGGATTTGCAATGCAGAAGTATGAAATTTTACAATATTTTACGAAAAATCAAAATTTCTATGATCCCTACGATCCCTAAATGCAATAATAATTTTTCATGAATTTTCTTAGAAAATTATGAATGTCTAATAAAACCCATGAATTAACTACTACTTTCTCTGAAGAATTACGAGAATCTACGATCCACAAATACAATATTAATTTTACATGGATTTTCTTTAAAAATTCTGAATTTATAATGAAACCTATGAATAACTACTACTTTCTATGAAGAATTATGAAAATCTACGATCCCCAAATAGAATATTAATTTTTCATGGATTTTCTTAGAAATTTATGAATTCCTAATAAAATCTGAGAATAACTGCTACTTTCTATGAAAAATTATGAAAATCTACTATCTTCAAATAAAATATTAATTTTTCATGGCTTTTCTTAAAAAGTTATGAATTTCTACAAACACTACTTTCTAAGAAGATTTATGGAAATCTACGATCCCCAAATTCAATATGATCCCTAATTCAATTCAAAATTTTATGGCTTGTCCAATTCAATTCAAAATTTTATGGCTTGTCTTAGAAAATTATGAATTTCTACGAACACCTATGAAAAACTACACAGAAAAAAAATTCGATGCGACATCGAATTTTTTGGTTAAACTAACAAAACAGAATCGATGTGAGGACAGCATGGAATATACGAAATTGCCTTTACAACGAATAACAAAAATTAACACATTAAAGAGGCTCTAAATCTATATTTTATATAAACCATTTCTGGGCATCGAATATGGTACTTTTTCACTTCTTTAATTAAACAAATTTAATAAAAAAATGCATTATTTATTATAATATAAAAAATGCAATCATTTTTAAGTAGAGAAGCTTCGTTTTTTCAGCAGAATCAATAATTAGTATATTGCCAATGTGTCTTGCTGTTTTACTTTACACTTAGGCATCAATTGTTTATTGTTTAAACAAATTTAGTTAACAGATTAATTATTTGAGCATTTTGCAACATAGAAATTTTGTTTTTTTTAGCAGAATCAATTACAAACATCTCAGAGATAGTCTATTGCTATGATGATTAGCAGTTAAACAATAATTGTACATTGTTTGAACAAATTTAATAAACAAATACATTGCTTGGCTGCTTTTCTATAAATTAATCTACTGAAAATATTTCACCAACGGCCTTGGCTATAATAATCCTGCATTTTTCGTTAGTTTATGCTGAACCATTTTTGGGAAGTTTGAGGTGGGAATCCCAAAAAATTGAAAGACCTTTGCTTCCAGAAGCCCAAGCACTCCTAATTGAGTACTAACAGATAACAATGAAAGCTAATTCAAAACTTGAGACACAAATATTCTAAAACTACAAAGTATATCTGCAAAATACATCAACATACTAGCAGTTTACTCTGCTGAAAAAAAACAAACCTTCTCAACTAAAAAAAGATCAAAAAATTTGGTAAAATTAATTTGGTATAAAATTTGGTAAAATAGTGTGCAATTATTGTTTAACTGCGAATCATCATAACAATAGACTATCTTTGAGATGTCTGTAGTTGATTCTGCTGAAAAAAAAACAAATTTCTATATTGAAAAATGCATAAATAATTAATTTGTTACCTAGATTTGTTTATCCAATAAACAATTGATGCCTAAGTGTAAATTAAAACAGCAAGACACATTGACAACATACTAGTTATTGATTCTGCTAAAAAAGCGAAGCTAATCTATTGAAAAATTTCCGAACAATACCTTTGTTTATTGAATTTTTTTAAACGATATACAATATTGTTCAACTGCAAATTATCATATCAAAATATTTATAGTAGATTCTGCTTAAATAAATGAAACTAATTATTGAAAAACAGCCAAGCAATGCATTTTAAAATTAAACTTGTTTAAACAATGTACAATTATTGTTTAACTGCGAATAATCATAGCAATATACTGTCTCTGAGATGTTTGTAGTTGATTCTACTAAAAAAAAACAAAATTTCTATATTGAAAAATGCTCAAATAATTAATTTGTTAACTGAAGTTGTTTAACAAATAAACAAATAATGCCCAAGTGTAAAGTAAAATAGTAAAGCACTTTGAAAACATACTAGTAATCGATTCTGCCGAAAAAAACGAAGTTTATATACTGAAAACTGGCCAAATAATGCATTTGTGTATAAAATTTGTGTAAATAATACACGATTGTTGTTGCAGTGCAAACTATCACAGGAGTAGGTCATTGGTGAAATATTTATAGCTAATTCTGCTGAAAAGATAAATCTATCTAATTAAATATCGTATTTGTTTATTAAATTGTTATAGACAATTAGGAATTGATATTTAATGACTCCCTTATTTTAAGTTAACATTATTTTATTTCCATTTTCTCCTAAAAATATTGGTTTAGTACATTTAAGTGTTGTAAACAAAGAAGATATAACTTTTGGTCACGAATTTGCTTATAACAATTTAAACTTTTGTTTTATTAAATTCATACTGCTGGACATTATTTTTAATGAATTTTTGCCTCGACGTGGACCATTTTCCGTAAAATGAAAAATTTTTTGTCTAAATGGCAGTGTTGAAAAGTCAAAAAAATTTTTTTCATTTTGTTCATTAAATAAAAAATTTTTGAGAAAATTTTGAGAAAATGTCCGTTGTAACGATGCGTAATTTAATACACTTTAATTTTTTTTAAAAAGCCCAAATCGGATGAGTAGTTTAGTCTGAAAATTGATTTGTCCACAGACGCTTTTTTTGCCCTACAATGACGGTTAGGCGGATGTAAGGAACCTAGGAGATTTATATGGTGTTAAAGAAAATCATTTATCCAAAATGCATTCTCACCGCAAAGTCTTTTAGAGCGATTTTCTCTAGAACAAAACCCAAGTCGCAAATCAGAGAATAGAATTTATTAATTACACCAATTGTCATATGATTTTCAGATCGCTAATTGTTTGGATGATTGATAAAGTGTTACAAAAAATTAATAATCCAAAAAGGAATCTTCTGGATAAGGTTTCTCGAGCGATTTTCTCCGGAAAAAACCCAACTGGAAAATCGAACAATAGAACTAATTAATTAAATAAACCGAGATAGTGTCATAATATTTTTAAATTATTTGTTTGGGTGATTGATAGGGTGTTAAAGAAAATTATAAATGCAAAATTCATTCACTCCTTAAAGCTTTTTAGAACCATTTTCTCCAGAAAAAACCCCAAGTTGAAAATCTGAGAGTAAAATTTATTAATTACACCAAGATAGCGTTATAAAATTTTGAGATCACTAATTGTTTGGATGACTGATAGGGTGTCAAAAAAATTAATAATCCAAAATTAATTCTCTGGCCGAAGAATTTTCAATGCATTTATTCTCCTGTACACAGAAAACAAATTTGATATTACTTTGGATTTTTTGTTTAAACTAATAAAACATGATCGATCGGTGGGCATTATGGAACATCTGAGATTGCATTAGAATGAATATCGAAAACCGTGGCTTTGACGATGAGCTGCATTCATATTTCATGGAAGAAAGCACTTTTCTCTGTACAGTGGTGTTTCAAGGAAAACCTGGCGCCCATGACGTTCATGTGTCCATATTGGAAACAGAAGGAATGGGATTACCCACTGATGTGTGCCGCCTTGTCGTTCTGGCCATGGCGCTAACTTCCAGAACCCTTCTCGGCAGGTTACAGTAGTCGGAAAAAAATAATCATTTGCCAAAAGTCTTTTTTTGAAACTTTAAAAAAATGTTAATTACCTATTACAGTACTTTCTAGGGATCCCAAGGAAGAAGATTTCGATAATAATTTAATTTTTAAAATGGTTTATAGCGACGAAAAACACCAACAAAGTAGGGACTTTTGAAATGCATCAGACGGTTGATAAATAAGGCTCTCTTTAAAAAGTGTCGTACTCTTTACAGACTTAGATTTGATAAAATATTGTAGAAGCAGATTAAAGAATATCATTGAAGGTTTGGAAAATGAGTGTAATTAGTCCCTATTATGAACTACAAAGACGATACTACAAATCAAAATCCAACTACTTTCTGATCGTGAATGCTGTCATGTTTGCAGGAATTAAAAAAAGTCCCGGCAAGTCCCGGCAAAAAAAAAATTATTATTATTATTATATTATATTATTAAAAATTATTAAAAATTATTTTCAAGTTTTCTGTTTGCAATTGTTTCACCAATAACCTAAAAATAACCTGAAAATAACTGTAAAGCATTTTAGAGTTTACTTTCGTAAAAAAATTCGATTGAAAGATCTTGGCGCTTGAATTGTAAGTATTTTGAACCTCTTTATAACATATGTCGTTTTCGGCACATTTAATTTTTATATTAATTTATACAATACATTTCTCAACTTAATAAAAAAATTTTTTTGAAAATTTGAAATTGAAAATATAGTACAAAATAAAAAATAAAAGTTAAAAAATAATGTTTAAACAAAATATTTGTGAAGATAAAATTTACTAATTCATAAAAATCATTTTTCAGCTGAAAGTAAATGTAGAACATCAATGTGAATTTTTACAATGGCACACAATCAAGAATTTATAACATTTAAAAGAAAAGAATTGTTTGAGATATTACGGAGTTCACAAATACCTGAATTTAAAAATCAATGTAAATATCTAATAGCGCATATAAAAACTTCACTTCAATTTGATGGAAGCGAAAAGGAATTCATTGAAAATACAAGAAACAAACAGAATTTTTCGCGTTTCACTTCTGATTATTATAAAAGATGGCAGCAATCATCCAGAAAGGTAGCAAGCTTTCTCATAGATAATGTTGAATGGTTGAAGAATGAAATAAAATTTTTTAATCTGATTTCTTCAGAAAATTTTTTATTAAAAAAACTTTCTCAACCAAAAGGTCGCCCAAAAGTAAGCTTTAGCGAATCAAGTATTCGAAAAAAATATAGAAAAGTTGAAGAATTACGATTTTCCATCGATCATGAACAAATTGTGTTTTCTGCTCAAGTGAGTTTGAGATCAGTAGGAAATGAGAAGGCGGCTAAGGTCATCCAACAATCTTCTAAAGGGTTTGGGGTGGAAGTTCACAAAAATGAAGAAAGTGGAAGTAGATCCAAGCCGAAATTGTCTGCGGAAGATGCTCTTTGTATTATGACTGATGCACACTTATCAAAAGAGCAATACCTAATTATCAGAAGAAAACTAAAATCAAAGAATTTAGACATATTCCCTTCTTACGATGATGTCTTAGAAGCAAAAAAAGAATATTATCTGGATTCTAAATCGATTAAAATTACTGACACAAATGTGGAAATAGAACTATAAAGTTTATTGGATCATACCGCACAACGATAAGCAAAGTCAGAGCACAGTTATTCACACAGTTTCTGATAAACAACTAGAAAATGTAAATTTGCTTCATAAGTGGGGCTGCGATGGCAGTTCTGGACTCGAATCGGATGATCATACTTTTTCTGATCAAAGCATGTTCCTGGCATCTTGTGTACTATTACAATTAATATCAGGTAATCCGACTTTTGATGACAAAATAATACTCTGGCAGAATCCACGGCCATCTTCTACGCGTTATTGTAGACCTATTGGTTTTTACTTTATGAAGGAAACAGATCTGCGTCCTTCTTTGTGCGATGTTAACGGAAAAAAAGTTGCCGTGACTCATCATCTATTATTTACAATGATAGATGGAAAGGTTTGCAATGCAATAACATCAACTTCCAGTCAAAGGTGCTACATATTTGGTGCTTATCCGACCGAAATGAATAATATCGATTGCGTTCGCAGCAAACCTATTGATATAAATACGTTACAGTTTGGTCGATCAACACTTCACGCTTGGATACGATTCTTTGAGTGTCTTTTACACGTATTCTATAGGCTTAAAATCCAGAAATAGAAAATACGAGGTGATTCAGATAAGCGACAGTTTGCAAAAAGAAGGAAGGATATTCAAGAATTTTTCAGGCGGAAAATGGGATTGTTGGTTGATGTTCCAAAATCTGGAGGAAGTGAAACAACTAATGACGGAAACACTGCTCGCAGATTTTTATCCAATGAAGAAATGTCTGCTGCTATCACCGAAATTGATCAAGACATAATCCACAAATTTTCCGTAATTTTACAGGCCCTTTCATGCGGTTATGGCATTGATGAACAAGCTTTTGATGAGTATGGTTTGCAAACTGCAAAACTTTTTGTAGAAAAATATCCTTGGTATCACATGCCTCCTTCAGTTCACCAAATATTAATTCATGGTTCTGCCGTAATAGAAAACGCAATGCTACCTATCGGACAACTTTCTGAAGAAGCTCAGGAAGACTGTAACAAAGAATTTAAGGCCGCTAGGGAGCATTGTTCTCGAAAATTTTCAAGAAAAAACACCAATGAAGATGTTTTACACGCATTTCTCATTTCGTCTGATCCTATTGTT
>JBAGKK010045204.1:0-10327 GCA_037177015.1 Euceroptres primus
CTATTTGAGCACTTCTAACATTTACTTACACTCTGAGTTTGTTTTCAAAATTCTTTTACATAGATTTCATATGTAGCGACATTTATATTCAACTTTAACTTTTTCAATGTGTATTACATATGGGGCATTGCATTTGAAACGAAAAAGTCAAGTCACAGATTTTGTTTATTTTTGGTTATATGTAGTATTTTCCTTGGGACTCTAAATATTCGTACCAAACGATTTTGAAAAATTTTCAATATTTTCAAAGATATTTGCAATTGAAACTTTTGGTCAACTTTTTCAGATTTTTTAACTCCATCATTATTGATCCTACCAAAAAGTATCCCGATGCAAACTTATGCAAAAAAAATTGAATTTTAATAAAATTTTTAAAAAAGTTGACAAAATTGAAAACTTTCCATTGTTTATTTAAAAAACAATTTTGAATTATTGTTTTTCAACCTGAAAGAGAGTACCGATTTTCGTTTTTTTAAAATTATAAATATAATTCAAATCTTCCTGAAGCTGTAAATATGCTTTTTTTAAATTGTTTAAACAATGTGGAATTGTTGAAATGTAACTTCCAACTTCAATGCGGTAGAAAATCATAGTTTTTTCTAAATTATTCAACTAGTTCCACAAGTCTTTTACAATAAAAACTTTTTTCTACTTTCTGTAAATTGTTGAAACAATTTTTATTTGTTTAAATAGTTTTTTAATCTCAAAATATCGTAAATTAATAATATTTTCATAATACTAAATAGATACTAAATAGATACATAATACTAAATACTTAATAGATAAATATGAAAGGTCGGCGAATTAAATAATTATTAATTGCCTAAACAATTGATAAATAACTGAAACTAATTCACCAAGCTTTCATATTGATTTATTAGGTTGCAGTGTTATAAAAATACCATTAATTCACAAGGTTTTGAGATAAAAAGATTATTTAAACAAGTAAAATTGTTTAAACAATAACAAATTAATTAAAAATGAAATAAAATCGTGTGATTTATCCATTAATGTGGATCTGAGAAGGAAATGGGAAAAAAGTAATAAATAATATTAATATTCTGCGAAACTATGATTTCCCTGTTATGGGAGGTGGATTTTGGGGCACCATAAAAGGGATTTATGAGAGTTGAAATTAAAAATTAATGATAGAGTCATATTCATTGAAGAGTTTTCATCAGATGACGAAAGTATTGATGGTTAATTATACATTTTCTCTTTAAAAAAAAAAAAAAACTTACAAAGATTTGTTTTTTTTTCCATGTTAATCTTATGGGAAACTTCAGGCGCACAGTGGGGCAAAAAAAATGTCCGTGGACAAATTGATTTTCAGAAGACAATTGTTATCCAAATTGAACGTTTTTTCTTTTAAAATGAAACCTAATATCATTCCGCATTGAAATGTCATGGCGGATTTTTGAAATATTAAAATTTTTTTTTTATTTAATAACAAAAAAGACAAAAAAATTTACTTTTGAAGTGTACCGGTTTCTAACGAATACTTGGATTCATTCAAAAATACCTAGAAAATATGAAGCAACTATCCAAAAAAAACGTCCAATAGCAAAGCAAATGTTTAAAAATTTATGGAATTTATTATAAACAAATAAGTGAATGAAAATGGTTTCGTAGGGATTGGCAGCGATTCGTCACTTGATACGTACTAAATTTGAACAATTTATGGACAAAAAGAGTTTTTTAGTTGAATTAATGAAAGTTCATAAATAATTTCTTTTGTTATTTATAAGCAAGTTTTATAAACAATTATCCATATCTTGTATTTATGACGGAATAAATAAAGTTTTTTCTAAGAAACCGATCATATACTACCTGGAAATGAAACCTAAGTATCATATTTGGTCATCCAATAAAAATGGATAATTTTTTAAACAATATTAATTAACAAATGCACTATTTGGCTATTTTTGGACTTACCACCTTGGACCTATCGACGCAATCAACTGTAAATAACTAACTTCTAAATTTTTAAGGACATTTCGATGACAGTATATAATTTTTATTGTAAACAACAATTATTTAAACAAATTTTTATCATGTTATGTATTCATAAATAAAATTCCACTTTTTTCACAAACTTAACAGACAGTTATTTATCAATGACTTTTAGCTATGAATTGCTAACATTCGATAATTGTTTAAACAAACTCGATTAACAAATGCATTATTTGGCTATTTTTCATCATTTGAACTTCGTTCTCTTAGCGTAATCAACTGTTAATAACGAATTTTTAAACTTTTTTTTTGATACTTCGATAACGATCCACTATTTTTATTGTTATTAACAATGTTATAAACAAATTTTTCTCGGCTAATGTATTTGTAAACTAAAAATTTCGTTTTCCTTGTGGAATATACTTAAAATAACTTAACAATAATTCCTTGCTATCAGTTGATAACGATTGATCATTTGTTAAAGAAAATTACATATTACTCGACTTTCTTTTTCGGTTTACAGAATAGTTCGATTTATTTTGAAAATAACCTTCTGTGATAAAATGATCAGAGTTAGTACTACTAAATCGAAGTGATCGCAAACGAGAATGCAGAACAAGTGAGTACCGATGTGAAGTTAGTGCCTGTGGTGCCGATATTTATTTTTTTCGGAATGTAAATATATCACATGCAGTATCGACGATATCAGTAAAACAGAAAATGTTTTATTAGAAAAAAGAAATGTTTTTATTGGTTTGATTTTCATAATACATAATATCTCCACATGTGAAATACTTGTTAAAATTTTATATTATATACCGTGTACAGCTACGATAATTAAATTACTAATAAAAATAAAAATAGTGGATCGTTATCGAAGTATCTAAAAAAAGTTTAAAAATTTGTTATCAACAGCTGATTACGCTAAAAGAACAAAGTGAAAAAAAAAATGAAAAAGCCGAAATGCTGAAAGCTGAAAAAAGCTAAAAAATAGCCAAATAATGCATTTTTTAATTAAGTTTGTTTAAACAATTATCAAATGTTAGCAATTCATAGCAAAAAGTCATTGCTAAATAACTGGCTGTTAAGCCTGTGAAAAAAGTGGAATTTTGTTTATATGTAAATAAATATAATATAAATAAATATAATATAAATAAAAAATTGTTAAAAAA
Source organism: Euceroptres primus (assembly GCA_037177015.1). Lineage (NCBI taxonomy): Eukaryota > Metazoa > Arthropoda > Insecta > Hymenoptera > Figitidae > Euceroptres > Euceroptres primus. The sequence continues at coordinate 3,126 of JBAGKK010045204.1, forward strand.
ATTTTTGTTTACAATAAAAATTATTTACTGTCATCGAAATGACTTTAAAAATTTAGAAGTTAGTTATTTACAATTGATTTCATCACAAGAACCAAGTTTGTACGTCCAAAAATAGCCAAATAGTGCATTTGTTAATTAATATTGTTTAAACTATTATCCATTTTTATTGGATGACCAAATATGATATTTAGGTTTCATGTCCAGGTAATATATGCTTATAAAACTTGCTTATAAAATAAGAAATTATTTATGAACTTTCATTAATTCAACTAAAAACCTCATTTGGTCCATAAATTGTTCAAATTTAGTGCGAATCAAGTGACGAATCGCTGCCAATACCCACAAAACCATTTTCATTCACTTATTTGTTTATAACAAATTCCACAAATTTTTGAATGAATCCAAGTATTTGTTAAAAACCAGTACACTTATTTGTTTATAACAAATTCCATAAGTTTTTTAACATTTGCGATATTAATGGACGTCTTTTTTAGATAGTTGCTTCATGTTTTCTAGGTATTTTTGAATGAATCCAAGTATTTGTTAGAAACCGGTACACTTCAGAAGTCAAAATTTTTTATTTGTATTTTTGTTATTCAATAAAAAAAACCTTTTTTGAAAAATCCGCCATGACAGTTCGATACGGAATTTTATTAGGGTTTATTTTTTTTAAAAACCTTCAATTCGGATAACATTGTCTTCTGAAAATCAATTTGTCCGCGGACGTTTTTTTTGACCCACTGTGGCGCGTCACATGTTTATAATTTTAATCGATTTCACAAAAAACAATACGTGTTCACTTTTTTTGAGAACCTCACAAGAAAACAATCCATGGTGATCAAAATTTTAAAAAAGTTTTGTATTGAAACAACCTAATATATAAACCTGATTATTTTTTAATTCCTGAGAATTCTGAGCACTCTGACTTCTCACCTTTTGTTCAGAATTCATTAAAATTTTCCAGCTGAAATCATTTCTGAAAATTATGCAAAATTATGACAAATGAGTTGAAAAGATGGAGAGACAAATAAATTGGAGATTAAGAAAGGAAGATTCGTTTGGCAGGTCGACTCCAATTACACGCAGGAGCAACCCACGCAGCGAGCAAGTAACACGATCGTTTGTGTTCTCATTAATAATTACTGTACAAGGAGAGTCGATGCACGTCATGATGACGATTATAATTAGTGGCTGCTACAGAGAGGGTTGAGGACGGCATACACGAGCCGGTTGAACCGGGTAATGAGTTTGCGAGACTCAGGTAGTCTCGTCTATAAGCTTCTATACCTTATACAATCTACATTCTACATCTACAACTACATTCTAGTATCTACATGCTTTAGCCTGTCGGTATCTTTCATCTATCCCTTTCGATTACGTCAATTTGTCTCCTTCGTATTCACTACCCCATTCTCTTCATTTCCATCGAAGTGCGAGGCTGAAAGTTTGCTCAAACTATTTCAAATTATTACCATCGAAGCAGTATGAGCCAGTGAATTAAAATTTCAAGTGCCAAAGTTCCCGACATTCAACTTTTTCAATTATCAATGAAAATTGAATGATTTAAATTAGTAACGAGCTCAAATTAAGAATGTACTTTCCGTACAGTCAACCTCAAAATTAATCAAATTTATGTTGATTTATAAAAACAAGGAGAATAAATCATAAATTACTTTTAACGAATTTGGAAAAAGAAACCTAAGGGTGCTTTAGAAAAAAATAGTTTAGGTCATCATTGTTTACTTAAAAATAGTTATCTAATCCTATAGCGCTGTATGCAGCAAATTTGCTACGTTCGAAGAATTCATATTTTTTGTAATAGTTCTATCAATTTTAATTGCAAAAATTCTGAAAAAAAATTGCAGGCATTACTGCAGAAATGCCTGTAATTTTTTTCAAAAATTTTCTTAATACGCAGTACTACGTATTGAGAAAGTTTTTCCGAAAAGAAATTTTAAAAAATTCAAAAAGTAGATAAGTAAAAAAAATAAAAAAGTAAAAAAGTAAAAATTCAAAAAGTAAATTTTTCAAAAGTAGCATTTTTCAAGACTTTAGATGCAGGGAAAAACATGTATCAGTTGAAAAAAATGATTTTATTCACGTAAAGGTCTTAAAGAATTAATAAAAATTTAGTGATTTAAATTAGTAGCGAGCTCAAATTAAGGATGTATGTACTTCAAAATTAATCACGTTTATGTTGATTTATAAAAACAAGGAGAAAAAACCCTAAATTATTTTTAACGAATTTGGAAAAAAAAATCAAGGGTGCTTTAGAAAAAAATAGTTTAGGTCATCATTGTTTACTTAAAAATAGTTATCTAACCCTATAGCGCTGTATGTAGCAAATTTGCTACGTTCGAAGAACTCATATTTTATTTGTAATAGTTATATCAATTTTAATTGCAAACATTCTGAAAAAATTTACAGAAATTACTGCGTATTAAGGAAGTTTTTCCGAAAATAAATTTATGGAAAAGTTGATTTATTTAGCTGCAAAAATTCAAAAAGTAGATTTATTTATTTATTTAATTTTGGATCAATATTTGATCGCAGTAGATAACTAATATGAATTATGCGTAAAAATGATAGTGGAATTAAATTAATTAAAGTGAAATAAGCTAAACAGTCGTATTATCTAATAAATTAGAGAGAGGTGCCAACAATTGGGGGGGGGGGTTCCAAGAATTGGTGCTCTTACCCTATCAGTTGAAAAAAATGATTTTATTCACGTAAAGGTCTTAAAGGGTTAATGCAAATTTAATGATTTAAAATTTAAATTAGTAACGAGCTCAAATTAACGATGCACTCCCCGTACAGTAAACCTCAAAATTAACCAAATCTTTATGTTGATTTATAAAAACAAGGAAAATAAACTCTGAATTATTTTTAATGAATTTGAAAAAAGAAACCTAAGGGTACTTTTAAAAAAATATAGCTTCGGTCATCATCGTTTACTTAAAAATTTTTATTTGGAAATTTGTATTTTTTTCTTCTGCTTAGAGAAAAGTCATAATTTTCATTCAATTTAAATTATCAATAGCCCTGACCAAAAAAAAAAAAACAAAATTGCGGACTGTTCAATTTTTCGAACATTTTTTTGCAACTAAGAACGATGACTTTGTGCCTTTGAAATCTGGGAAATTGATTAAGATGTTAAATCAAAATCATCGTTCTTAGTTCAAAGGAGGGTCAAAATAACGTCAAGATTGTTTTGCAACTTCAATTGTTTAAAAATACGGTTAAATATTAATGTAAAATTATAATTCTGCTTCATACTGAAACCATACATCGCTAAAGTAAGCCGTTAAGAGATCAGTCTGGGTTTATTGTACATATTTTCAAGATTTTTTTTTCATACTTAAATTTATTTTCACATTTTCATATTTTCACACACAAAAATAGAGGTTTTAAACTAATAAAAAAATTTTTTATTTTAGTTTTTATTTACTTTTGTGTGTGATCTGACCGCCTGAAGTGAGCGGTCAGATCAGAAATAAAAAATTTTTCTATTAGTTTAAGACCTCTATTTTTATGTGTGAAAACATGGAAATGTAAAAATAAATTTTAGTATAAAAAAAATTCTTGAAAATATTTATGATAAACTCAGCCAGATCCTTTAAAATTTCAGCTTGATCGGTGCAATACACTCATCTCGCCTTACTGTGCCGCTTGTTCTTGTGCCGGTTTCACGGTTGTTCACGCTTGACTGCTTCTGTCTCCCCCCCTGAGTGTCCCTTGACGTCCAACACTGAAGATCATCGCTCGGATAGTCAGGGCCGCATCAGAAGTTGTTTACATCGCGACTCTCTGGGCATATACTTTTGTACTTTCAGATACTATATATGCGGCCCTGAGTGTTGACATAAGAGTGCTCGCTCGTCGCTTTTAATCCGGTTCAAACTGAATTTTAATAGCGCCCGTTACTGTACCGACCAGACCCGAGACCGACACAATTACGAGAGTGTAGTTTTTTTTTAAATCATGCCAACCACGGAAAAAGAGGGTAAACTTCAGGCCGAGCTTCAGGCGGCCATTTCAATGAAAGAAATCATCAAAAAGCAATAAAAAAAATTTCAGTTTAATATCTCTAGTTTTAGGTATAAAAATATTGGCATTCAAAAATTATTTGTAATGTAAAATAAAAATTCTTTAAAAAATGTTCATTAGTACTAGAGTAGCCCCTTAAGTCACAAGCCTGAAAAAGTTGTGGAAATATTCTTCTAAATGATTTTCATTACTGAAGATGTTCAAATTTTACTCTGGGGTAGATGGAAAATAACAAAAATTTTGGAATTTGAAAATAATGTAAAGAAGTATAATTAATTTGGAGTATTTATATACTTTAGTCAATAATAACACAGGCGCACAAAAAAAAAAGTGTGCGGAGTCAAAAAAAGCGACCTATATAGGTCGCTATATAGTATTATTGATCTGATTGGAATCATTAATTAGAATTTTCTATTTACCAGTTTTTTTTATTCGAGTTTGAATTTTTAGTTTAGGTAAAATTATCCCAAGTAGACCACCATAAATCGAAAGTCGTTTTTTCCGCTGTAAATTCAATTTTTTAATAGCCCTTATGTTCGAAAAGATTTCCCCAGGTTTTTGTCGCAAACAACATTTTTTTGCAAAAGTTATTAACAATGAAAATTTTATGTTACAACATAATCAACATTTTTCTCGTGAATGGCTAAACCGATTTTGATGATTCTTATGTTGAAATTGTTGTTAAAAACTTACATTCCAGAAATCTTTCTCCCGAATATAAAAACATTGAATTTATTTTAAAAAATATCAATTGTTTATAAACAAATTGAACTTTTTTTCTTTAAAAAGAAAAATTTTTTGGTACGTCATTCTACATTTGTTTCTGGAGAGAAATGCGAAAAGAAATACTAAGTAGTTTCTATTATAATAGAAATATTATAATATATTCTACAAATTGTTATTCTACATTTTTTCTGGAGAGGAATGCGGAAAGAAATATTGAGTAGTTTCTATTGAATGCGAAAAGAAATACCAAGTAGTTTCTATTATAATAGAAACTACTTAGTATTTCTTTCCAGAAAAAATGTAAAAAGTAAAAATATAAAAAAAGAAATACTAAGTAGTTTCTAATAGAAGCTACTTATCATTTCTTTTGGCATTTCTCTTCAGAAAAAATGTAGAATAACGTATAACAAAATTTTCCTTCTGTAAAAAATTCAATTTGTTTATAAACATTTCACATTTTTTAAATAAATTAAATGCTTTTATATTCGGATGAAAGATTTCTGGAATATACCGTTTTTAAACAAAAATTTCAACATAAGAATCATAAAAATCTGTTTAGTCGTTTACGAGAAAAATGTTGATCATGTTGTAACATTAAATTGTCATTGTTAAGAACTTTTGCAAAAAAATTTTGTTTGCGACGAAAACCTGGGGAAATCTTTTCGAACATAAGGGCTATTAAAAAATTCATTTTACAGCGAAAAAAAAAACGACTTTCGATCTATGGTGGCCTACTTGGAACAATATCACCTAAACTAAAAATTCAAACTCGAATAAAAAAAAAACTGGTAAGCAGAAAATTCCAATCAATGCAGATTTTAACTATAATAGATCAATATTACAATGCTATACTCGTATAGGTCGCTTTTTTGGCTCCGCAAACTTTTTCTTTTGTGTGCCTGTGTAATTTGACTCAAATAATCAAATCGTCCGTTTATTTTTCTCCCTGAAGGTGTATAAAATGTGATATCAAATCAATATAAAACTAGGTGTTCCCGAAGCGCAACACGAATGGCGAATGAGAGGATTGCAATTTATCAAATTGAAAGGGAAAAATCGGCATTTCAGGTTGTGCGCATAGGTGGTTTCGCTGATTTAAATGGAGACACGTCAGGCCGTGCCGGCAGGCGCGTTTTGCGATGAGTATTCGGATCAGTGAATTTCCAGTCAAGCAATGGACGAACGGACACACGGATAAATGTGTATCACGGATGGTCGATCGGATGGGATCAATCATTGGTTGCTTATAACCAAGACAGGATAACTTTAAAAGATTTGATTACTTCGCGGTATATGATCAAATCACTCCTGCACCTATCTAAATGGAATCATCGACTTCAGGGCCACCAATCCCACTTTTATAAAAAAAAAAAAAATATTCAGAAATAATTTTAAAACAAGATTGTAAAGAAAACCTTACACTTATTTTTTAATGTTTTCATAAAATCTTGAAAACCATGAAATATCGATAAAAATCTTTTTTGAATTAAAAATAATAGAATACCTTCTCATAAGTGATAAGAATGTAATTAAAATGGTTTTACCATGTAAACAAAACTGTTATGAAGAAGAAAAAAAGATATGTGTTATTCGGTAACTCGTGACAATAATGTTTGCAATGTCAAATTTTATCTTCGTTACACAAGAGACATACAAGAGCTGACTGCGATAAAAATAGAGTACGTAATAATCTCAAGGACTCGAAACGACTTTTTTATGTGCATTTTTTTCACGACAGATCATGCAATAAAATTCTGCAGTTTAAGTCCATTTCTTGAAAATTTTTAAAGTTGTACTTTTAAAATTTTGTAAATAAGGAGCCGTTCATAAATTACGTAAGGTTTTTGGATAGGTGGGCGTGTTTAACACTTTTATTTGCTCTCTTACGAGGGCGGGAGAGAGGTGGGGGGTACGTGATCAAAAAGTTTTATTACGTAAGATTTTTCCAGCATTAAAAATCACTGAAAATCAAATGGATTTATAGTAATAAATTCCTTAAACAAATGTAGTTCGAAAAAATTACGTAAGATAGGGTCGGTGGGTGCGCTAAATACTTACGAACCCTTACAGACGTACGGACCAAAATTTCAAAAAACAACCTTACGTAATTCATGAACGACCCCTAAGATAAAATAAATATTTGGTTACAAAAAATAGTCGTTATAGACCCTGTTTAAAAAACTTTCTTATTTCACAGTAAAAGCGAAACATACACTGAGAAAAAAATTTGCTTCAGCGAAGTAAATGCATTTATGGGCAATTCTCCAGAACTTTTAGATTTGCTGACTTTTAGATTTTTATAAAAAAAATTTTCTTTTTGACAGCACATTTTTCATATATGGTACATACATTTACACCCTCAAGACCTAACAAAAACTGTATGCGTGATCGATTTTTACTTGACGGCTTTATATTACGTGTTTGAACTT
>JBAGKK010045215.1:0-10327 GCA_037177015.1 Euceroptres primus
TATAATTATTTTAAATGATTGCATAATATATTAAAATTCATACATAATGTAATGTAATCAATAAAATGTTGGAGAACATTTTTCTTGAAGATGATTTCATCAACATTCGTTTTGTCAAAAGAGAGACCTTTGATCATCGAAAAATAGCTACCTATTGCCTATTTATTCCCGAGAGTAAACGCTGAAGATATTCATTATAAAGACGTTATCATGAGTCATTCGGATAAAGAAATATAAGTGTCGGCGGATCCTTGGGTCAAGTACCTTTTTCGTTTCCGGCGGTTATTTTATCTCCAAGTGAACGTCATCCATCTGAAAAAGATGTGCTAAAAAAATTGAATTACATGATACAGAATAAAAGAAGTCTAAACTCTATACAGTAAAAAATTGATATAAAGAAACAGTTTTTAAAATTAGAAAACCTTCATATTGTCTAACTTTGGACCTGGAATTTATTTTAGTATATTGTATAATGCATATTGTGCAATATATAATATATAATTGTACATTGCACAATGTATAACATATAATTGTATGTTGCACAATATATAATATATAATTGTTTATTACATAATTTATAATGTATAATTGTATATTGCACAATGTATAATGTATAATTGTATATTGCACACTGCTCAATTATAATTGTATAGTTGTATATTGTACAATGTATGATTTTATATTGTTTAATTGTGCAATGTATAATATATAATTGTATATTGCACACTGCAAAATTATAATTGTATAGTTGTATTTAGTACAATGTATGATGTATCATTCTATACTGTATAGGTGTATAATGTATAATGAATAATTTTATATTGTTTAATTGTGCAATGTATAATGTATAATTGTATATTGAACCATATACAATGCATAATGTATAACTGTATAACTGTATCATGTATATTGTATAAAATATATTCTTCAATTTACAATGTATAATTTTATATTGTGCAATGTATAATTGTATAATTTTATATTGCACAATGTATACTGAATAATAGTATATTTTACAATGTACAATTGTATATTATACAATGTATCATGTATAATTCTATACTGTATAATTGTATCATGTAAAATATATAATTCTATATTGTATACTTGTACAATGTATAATATATAATTCTATATTGTATACTTGTACAATGTACAATATATAATTCTGTATTGTAAAATTGTATGATGTATATTGTATTGATGTATATTGTATAAAATATATTCCTAAATTTACAATGTATAATTGTATAATTTTATATTGTACAATGTATACTGAATAATTGTATATTTTACAATTTGCAATTGTATATTGTACAATGCATCATGTATAATTCTATATTGTATAATTGTATCATGTATAATATATAATTCTATATTGTATAATTGTATCATGTATAATATATAATTCTATATTGTATACTTGTACAATATATAATATATAATTCTGTATTGTAAAATTGTACAATGTATAATGCATAATTGTACAATATATAATATATAATTGAACAGTGTATAATATATAATTGTACATTGTACAATTTATAATTGTATAATTCTATATTGTATAGTTTTATATTGTACCATATACAACGCATTATGTATAACTGTATATTGTATAAAATATATTGTATAATTGTACATTTTCAATGCATAATTGTATATTTTACAATGTATATTTTTATAATTGTAAATTGTACAATGTATAATTTTATAGTTGTATATTATACATTGTGTAATTGTATAATTGGATAATTGAGTATTGTATATTGTACATTGTGTAATTGTATAATTGGATAATTAAGTATTGTACAATGTAAGATGTTTAATTCTATATTGTATAATGTATATTGCATAAAATATATTGCCTAATGTATAATTGGATAATTTTGTATTGTACAATATATAATGTTTAATTGTATATTGTATAATGTATATAAAATATTATGCAATTGTATAATTGAATAATTGTGTATTGTACAATATATAATGTTTAATTGTACATTATATAATGTATATTGTACAAAATATATTGCATAATGTACATTGTACAATGTAGATTGTATATTTTCTACAATTCATAATTGTATATTTTATATTTGTATATTTAAAATGTATAATTTTATATTGTACGATGTATAATGTATCATTATATAATTTTATATTGTACAATGTATCATGTATAATTCTATATTGTATAATCGTACAATGTATCATGTATGATTCTACATTGTATAATTGTACAATGTATAATATATAATTCTATATTGTATAATTATACAATGTATGATGTATAATGTATAATTGTACAATGTATGATGTATAATTGTATAATGCATAATTTATAATTGTACAGTGTATAATGTATAATTGTACAGGGTATAATCTATAATTGTGTAATGTATAAAGTATAATTGTAAAATGTATAATGCATAACTGTACAGTGTATAATGTACAATTGTACAATGTATAATGTATAATTGTACAGCGTATTATGTATAATGCATAATTTTATATTGTACCATGTAAAATGAATTATGGATAACTGTATATTGTATAAAATATATTGTATAATTTTACATTTTCAATGCATAATTGTATATTTGAAATGTATAATTGCATGTTTACAATGTATAATTGTATATTTACAATGTGTAATTGTATATTGTATAATTTTTTATTATAAAACGTATAATGTATCGTTGTATAATATGCAATGTATAATTGTATAATTGTATATTATTAATATGTGATTGTATCATTGTCTATTGCACAATGTATAATTTTATAATTGTATATTGTACAATGTATAATTTTATAATTGTATATTGTACAATGTATAATTTTATAATTGTATATGGTACAGTGTATAATTTTATAATTTTATATTGTAGAATGTATAATTTTATAGTTGTATATTTACATTCTGTAATTGTATAATTTGATAATTGGGTATTTTACAACGTATAATTAGATAATTGTGTAGGGTACAATATATAATGTTTAATCGTATATTGTGTAATGTATATTGTACAAAATATATTGCATAATGTACAATGTATAATGCATATGTTCTACAATTCATAATTGTATATTTTACATTTATATATTGACAATGTATAATTTTATATTGTACAATGTACAATGTATCATTATATAATTTTATATTGTACAATGTATCATGTATAATTCTATATTGTATAATTGTACAATGTGCAATATATAATTCTATATTGTATAATTGTACAAAGTTTAATATATAATTCTATATTGTATAATTGTACAATGTATAATATATAATTCTGTATTGTAAAATTGTACAATGTAAAATGTATAATGTATAATTGTACAATGTATAATGTATAATGTATAATTGTACAATGTATAACTGTACAGTGCATAATGTATAATTGTACAGTGTCTAATGTATAATTGTACAGTGTATAATGTATAACTGTATAATTCTATATTGTATAATTATACAATGTATAATGCGTAATTTTATATTGGACCATATAAAATGCATTATGTATAACTGTATATTGTATAAAATATATTGTATGATTTCACATTTGCAATGCATAATTGTATATTGACGATGTATAATTGTATGTTTACAATGTATAATTGTATATTTACAATGTTTAATTGTATATTGTATATTTTTTATTATACAACGTATAATGTATCGTTGTATAATGTGCAATGTATAATTGTATAATTGTATATTATCCAATATATGATTGTATAATTGTCTATTGCACAATGTATAATTTTATAATTGTATATTATACAATGCATAATTTTATAATTGTATATTATACAATGTATAATTTTATAATTGTATATTATACAATGTATTATTTTATAATTGTATATTGTACAGTGTATAATTTTATAATTGAATTTGGAGAATGTATAATTTTATAGTTGTATATTGTACATTGTGTAATTGTATAATTTGATAATTGGGTATTTTACAATGTATAATTGAATAATTGTGTATGGTACAATATATAATGTTTAATCGTATATTGTATAATGTATATTGTAAAAAATATATTGCATAATGTACATTGTACAATGTATAATGTATATGTTCTACAATTCATAATTGTATACTTTATATTTATATATTTACAATGTATAATTTTATATTGTACAATGTATAATGTATAATCTATAATTGTACAATGTATAATGTATAATTGTAAAATATATAATGTATAACTGTACAGTGCATAATGTATAATTGTACAGTGTCTAATGTATAATTGTACAAATTATAATGTATAATTGTACAGTGTATAATGTATAACTGTATAATTCTATATTGTATAATTATACAATGTATAATGCATAATTTTATATTGTACCATGTAAAATGCATTATGTATAACTGTATATTGTATAAAATATATTGTATAATTTTACATTTGCAATGCATATTTGTATATTTACGATGTATAATTGTATGTTTATAATGTATAATTGTATATTTACAATGTTTAATTGTATATTGTATAATTTTTTATTATACAACGTATAATGTATCGTTGTATAATGTGCAATGTATAACTGTATAATTGTACATTATAAATATATGATTGTATAATTGTCTATTGCACAATGTATAATTTTATAATTGTATATTGTGCAATGTATAATTTTATAATTGTATATTGTAGAATGTATAATTTTATTGTTATATGTTGTACATTGTGTAATTGTATAATTTGATAATTAGGTATTTTACAATGTATAATTGTATAATTGTTTATGGTACAATATATAATGTTTAATCGTAAATTGTATAATGTATATTGTACAAAATATATTGCATAATGTACATTTTACAATGTATAATGTATATGTTCTATAATTCATAATTGTATATTTGCAATATATAATTTTATATTGTACAATGTATAATGTATCATTATATAATTTTATATTGTACAATGTATGCTGTATAATTGTATATTTACAATGTATAATTGTATATTGTATAATTTTTTATGAGACAACGTATAATGTATCGTTGTATAATGTGCAATGTATAATTGTATAATTGTATATTATACAACATATGATTGTATAATTGTCTATTGCACAATGTATAATTTTATAATTGTATATTGTACAATGTATAATTTGATAATTGTATATTGTACAGTGTATAATTTTATAATTGTATATTGTAGAATGCATAATTTTATAGTTGTATATTGTACATTGTGTAATTGTATAATTTGATAATTGGGTATTGTACAATGTATAATTGTATAACTGTGTATGGTACAATATATAATGTTTAATCGTATATTGTATGATGTATATTGTACAAAATATATTTCATAATGTACACTGTACAATGTATAATGTACATGTTCTACAATTCATAATTGTATATTTACAATATATAATTTTATATTGTACAATGTATAATGTATCATTTTATAATTTTATATTCTACAATGTATACTGTCTTATTGTATATTTTGCAATGTACAATTGCATATTGTAAAATGTATAACATATGTTGTATTCTGTATACTCTACATTCTATATTGTATATCTAATATTACTCATTAATTTTATATAATAAGTATATAATACACAATTTCCTCAATTCAAGTTTTCAAAAATATCTCAATTGGGAATTTAATTTGATCTATTATTATTTATAATTCCAGTCGTCAAGTATAAAAAAAATTGTACGATTCAATGAATCATGGATGAATGACACAATAAATCGTGAATCAGGAAACAATTACGTAAAATGAGATAACAAATTATCTTATATTTACGAAGATGTACAAATATTTCCAGAGGGTAATTTATAGATGAAAATGAAGAACTAATTATCTGAAAGAACTGTATACATCATCGTTTTTCATTTCTTCGAGTATATTGCCGTTATTTCCAATATTTCGATCGGAAGCTGAGGGGTCAAGATGGTCGGTCGTTGACCCTCGATTCTCGTGCAAAGGGATCCGTTCGAGGGATTCAACGTGACCTCCGATGAACTTGGAGCCGATTGGCTCGATGCTTCTTGTGAGATCACCTTGCGGTATTTTGCGTGTCGTTAATTGGCTCCTAACAGGAGGATCCTCAGAAGCTGCAGGCTCTTTCTCAATCTGATAACGATAATACGATTGTAATTGCTTCATCCAAATACAATCGTAAATAATATATCACACCAGGCCCTTTCCAACAATTTCATTTTCCTTATTTCTTCAATTTCGTTCAAGAACTCCTCCTTTTGTTTCTGACTGTTGATCCACCTTTCATTGCATATTTTTGGACCTCATTCTGACAAGAAAATAATAGTCTACTTTCAAATGAATGTTGTACCTGTCAGTACAGCTTTTTTAAATGTAGATTTTCATGTACAGTTTCTCATTATAGTTTGTCTGTATATTACAATCTGAATTGTAATCCACTATTACCTACAATGTGAAGAAGGTCACAACAAATTAGGATCTGAAACAGATGAATTGTGCAGTCAAATTAAAAAGCTGCCAGTGATAAGGTTATTAAACCCCGGAAGATGTTTGTAATAAATTACCGTTGGATCGACACAATTGGCTTGTAAGCGATTCAACAGAATTGGTCTCGCCTCGAATGTGCCTGCCATTCAGTTGTGCCGTTGGTATTTGCAATGCTTACGCGTACATCCATTTCATGCCAAAAGAGAAGCGGTTTCGTAACTTGATGCATCGTCAGACTATTAAAAACTTGATTGAAGAACCGTTACCAATCCCCAAATTGTTCATGAATACAATTCCAGGATGTCGAGGACATATTCCTTTGAATTGTACAATGAATTTGACAACTGTACAACTTTTGACAACATTTTGATCTTCTTCAGTTTGGATTCTTCTTCGGTTTTGATTCTTCTTCGGTTTTTATTCTTCTTCAGTCTTGGTTCTTCTTCAGTTTTGATTCTTCTTCACTTTTGATTCTTCTTCAGTCTTGGTTCTTCTTCAGTTTTGATTCTTCTTCACTTCTGATTCTTCTTCAATTTTGATTCTTCTTCACTTCTGATTCTTCTTCAGTTTTGATTCTTCTTCACTTTTGATTCTTCTTCAGTTTTGATTCTCCTTCACTTCTGATTCTTCTTCACTTTTGATTCCTCTTCACTTCTGATTCTTCTTCAATCTTGGTTCTTCTTCAGCTCTGACTCTTCTTCAGTCTTGGCTCTTCTTTAGCTCTGACCCTTCTTCAGTTGAACTCTTCTTCTTGCCCTGATTCTTCTTCAGTTTTGGTTCCTGTTCACTTTTGATTTTTCTTCACTGCTGATTCCTCTACAGTTGGGATTCTCCTTCGGTTAAAAAAATGCTGGCTTTAGTTGAGATGTGAATGAAGGCTTCACCCAGGAAATAACAAGAAGGGAGAGATGTCTCAACATGGGAAGAACGACGACAATAATTAGAGTGTCATCAAGGTTGAGAGAGACAATGATGAGAGAGTCGTGAACTTGATAGAAGTTAGTCACGCCGGAATATTTCTCGAGAAGCGGACTTTGCCAACCTGATCGCGGAGGAACAAGTCGAACTCGTGTGTAGGTTATCACGACTAACATCAACGAAACGGTATGTTTCAAGATTTCCGAGGCAGATGATCAACCAGAATCGCAAATCACTCCGATAGACGGTCGAAGATCAGGAGAAAGGGGAGGCAAAGTACATCCACAAGTTAACAGATCCTCATCTTTCAGATTTTTTCCCGACCTTTCCTTAGATTTACTTCACGAAAAAAACTCTGATCCATTATTACGGAGCATTATATTGAAGAAGGGAAAGTTTAGGTTTCAATATAATCTTCAATGTCAATGTGAAGGTTGTGTACATTCCAACAGTTTTAGTTGATGCAGATATAAGAATTTGAAATTGTGAAGAATATATAATATACAATGTACAATATAAAATTTGCAATATGCAACATTCATTATATATTATACAGTATTCACTGTATAGTATACACTATACAAAATACAGCAGTAATATACATGTATTCAGCAATATACAATAATGTACAATTGTACATTGTACATTATACAACATACAACATACAACACATACGATTACATTATACAATGTACAACATATAGCATATATAATATACAACATACAACATATGCAATATGCACTGTACAATATACAACATAAAACATATATAATATACATTATACAATATACAATATGCAATATACAAAATTTATTATATACTATACAGTATACAATATACACTACACAGTTTGCACCGTACAATATGCAACATGTATTATACATTATACTATATGCAATATATGTTATGCATTATATAATATAAAATATACAACATATATAATATACAACATACACTATATACATTATACAATATACAATATACATTGTACAATATACAACATATAACACATACGATATGCATTATACAATGTACGACATAAAACATATATAATATACATTATACAATATACAACATACAACATATCCGATGTACATGGTACAATATACAGCATACTGGATATATAATATGCATTATACAACATTCAATATGCAATGTACAATATTCATTACATGCTATACAGTATACAACATGCATAATATACAATATACAACATACAACATATATAATATACATTACACAGTATACAGAATACAACATTCATAATATACAATGTACAACGTACAACATATATAAAATACATTACACAGTATACAACATACAACATTCACAATATACAATATACAATATACAACATACAACATACATAATATAAATTCCATAATATACAACATACAACATATGCAACATACAATATTCATTATATATTATGCAGTATACACTATGCAGTACACAATTTACACCATACAATATACAACATGTATTATACATTACGCAATATGCAAGATATATTATACATTATACAATATGCAACATATATTATACGTTTTACAATATAGAACATAAAACATATACAACATACAACATAAACGATATACATCGTATAATATACAGCATACTGTATATATAATATACATTATACAATATGAGATATACAATATAAAACATTCACTATATATTATGCAGTATACACTATACAGTATACAGTATACAATTTACACAATACAATATACAACATACATAATATACATTCTACAATATACAATATACAACAATACAATATGCAATATACAAAATTCATTATATATTATGCAATATAAACTATACAGTAACACTATACAATTTACACCATAGAATATACAACATGTATTATACATGACATAATATGCAACATATATTATTCATTGTACAATATAGAACATACAACATGTACGATATGCATGATACAATATACAACATACAACATATATAATATACATTATACAATATACAATATGTAATATACAACATTTATTATATGTTATACAGTATACAATATACACTGTACAATTTTCATCGTACAGAATACGACATGCATTATACATTATGCAATATGCAATATATGTTATACATTATATAATATAAAACATACAACATATATAATATACAATGTACGACATGTTCTATTTACATTATACATTATACAATATACACTATACAATATTCATCTTAAAATATACAACATGTATTATACATTATACAACATATATTATACATTATACAATATACAACATGTACTATATACATTACACAAAATACAACATGCGTTATACATAATACAATATGCAGCATATATTATACATTACACAATATAGAACATACAACATGTACTATATACAACATATACGATATACACGATACAATTTGCAGCATACTGCATATATAATATACATTATATAATATTCAATATGCAATGTACAACATTCATTATATATTATGCAGTATACACTATACAGTATACACTATACAATTTACATCATACAATATACAACATGTATTATACACTACACAATATGCAACATATATTGTAGATTATACAATATAGAACATAAAACATATACAATATAGAACATAAAACATATACAATATAGAACATATAACATATATAATATACATTATATTTGTACAATATACAATATGCAATATACAACATTCATTATATATTATACAATATACACTATACAATATGCATTGTACAATATACAACATGCATTATACATTATATAATATAAACATACAACATATATAATATACAACTTACAGCATAGATAATATACAACATACAACTTATAAGATATATAATATATAATATACAGAATACAATATACACTATACAATATGCATCTTAAAGTGTACAACATGTAATTATATATAT
>JBAGKK010045226.1:0-10326 GCA_037177015.1 Euceroptres primus
AGTGAACATTGAAATATCCTTTAGTGTTTTTTTCTCATTTTACAAGGTATTTTTAGAATCCTAAAAGTTTGAATAAAATTATGTAATTAGTAATAAAAATTCAGCGTTTCTCCGAGACATTTCATTATTCTGAAGGAGTTGAGTATTAGAGACTCCTGTAGTTGAAAACAAGACCTATTTAGCATAATTGCTGTTCTCTTTTGAGGCAGAAATTTTTCTTGGCAAGCGAGTAGTTGGAAAGTGGAAAAAAAATCCCGCCACCGCTTGCAGGCTATCTTGATCTTGAAGTAACAGAGCGCGGTATGTCAGACTCACATCTGCGAATTCGGCACGGTTTGGTCGAGGAGAAGAGCGAACCGATGACACGCCGCCTCAGGCCGGAATCTCGACGATCACCTCTACACCCTCCCCCCTCACATATCCCCCCTTACCAAAGAGATGGGACCTTCTTCTTATTCGCTCGTTCGCCCTAACTTTTACGAGCGTCTTCCTCCGCGAGTCCCGTAATTGCCTCTTTAGCGGTACCCCGATACCACTTGGCAACGGCAACGAGAGATAGACTCTCCCGCTATCTCTATCCTTTCTTCTCTTCTTCATTTCGACCGTTCAGAGAACGTATGCGTCTTTAGTTTTATTAACATTACAAAGTTAATCCCTTTTTTTTTCACGACTTGTATTCCTCTTTTGCAGTCACGTTTCAGATTCTTCAGTTCACTTTTTCCCAGAAAAAGTAGAGTGTTATTTTAACACCAATTCTGGGGTCAATCACGTAACTTTTTCCGTTTTTCCATTTTTCCATTTTCCCGTTTCTCACTTTTCATTTCTCACCTGTCATTTTTCCAAAACTCTCGGAGCATGGTACACTGTAAAAAATAATCGTAATTTTCCCCTACGAAAGTATGGCATTTTTCCCATACTTTTGAATATCCCATGCAAGCATGGAAATTATCCGTTGCTCACTTGTGAATTTTCCATATACGTCGAGGATCTCATACACTGGTATGGAAAAACTTCCAGTCATGTATGGAACTTTGATGCGCGGGCTGCAGAATGCGCAGCCGAGTGAAGCGCGCATGTGCTGCAACCGTGGTGAATGGAGAAGGAACAGAGTTTAATACAATCATGGCGTCAAGCGTCTAATTCAGAATAGTTTCAGTACACACTTGTGAAACATTTTCGAGTTGTAGCAGTAAAGCAGTGAAGTATTGTGAGTGCAATAAGATTCAGTGCAAGTAAACATTTTGTACAAAAAGAAGAAGGAAGCAACATGAGAGGGAAGAATCTAGAAATACGTGGTAAGTTGATTTTGTATATAACTGTTACGTACAAAAGTTGTAGCAAGCGTTGCTGCAACGTAAATGTTATATTTATGTAACCTTCGCGTACATTCGTCACCATTTTTTAAAACTAATGTTGTTAGAGATAACTAACATGTAAGGATTTGTTTTTTTACGAGACACATCATCAATGGCGAAAGTGCTGGATGCGGGGAACAGAGACAGACCCGTTCTAATTATTATAGGTTAGTCTTTATCACTTAAACTTTATTGTATTAAGTCAAATTAGTTCTTTTCTATTTCTTTTTATTTGCATACCTTTTCTCCGGTACTTATAATTTAAATTTATTGCAGGGCAGTCTGTGTTTGACGAGAATGCCAAGTGTGAAGTTTTCGCTAAGGGAGATAAAATTTTGGAACCCAGGAGCATTTTGGAAGGGTTTCTGTGCTCTTTATCCTACTACGCATTCGGCTATAAGTACGGAGAGAAAAGCAGTAAAACTTTGGAGTTCATCCAACGGTGAGTTCATTCAAACTCAGCCATTTTAATTTTGCGCAATTTTCAAAAGTAATCATTCTTTTTGTAACATTTGCAGGGTTTTTCAAAAAATCAGCCCTAAGGATTGATTTTTCCACAAAAGAGGAAAGAAGAAGAGAAACCAGCAAACGGTTAATCCTCAAGTGCAAAAGTTGATGGACCATACATAAGAAGAAGTAGACTTTTTCGATAACGAAAAAAATGTTGAATAATTAACAATAATAATTTTATATACATATTATATCTTATTTTATAGTTTACTCTACATTTTAATTATTACTACGCTTTTTGATACTCCTTAAGGACTTTCAATGTAGCATAGGTGGTGTTTTAGGTGCTTTCAATAAAATATTTTACAATTTAAAACAATAATTTAATTGTGGTATTTATTTGTAGTATGGGAAAAATGCAAACCGGGTATGGGAAAAATACAACCAATGTATCGGACAATTGGTATTTTTCCCATACCCAAGTATGGGAAAAATACTAACCTGGTAAGGGGAAAAGTCCCATAGATGTTATGACTATTTTCCCATACCCAAGTATAAGAAAAATACTAACCTGGTATGAGAAAACACGTTATGACTATTTTTCCATACCGATGTATGGAAATATTTCAATACGTTAATTACTTCCAATACATGAATGAGAAATTTACCATAGTTTTTTCTTACAGTGTACGTTTGAAATCTTAAACGTCAACGATGACATTTAAATCATGTGGTTAGAGGGATTATTTATATTCATGACATCGTGACGACTTAAGTAGAGTTTTTCCTCGGCTTTTGAAATTAATGCCATATGCCAAACACGTGTGGGAATCTACGATGCTTTTGGATAAGGGTGGGCCGAAAAAACTCAAAATGATTAGATTCTTTGGTAATAGCACTGAAAAGTTTCTTTCTAGCAATGCTTTTTCCAAAATAAACATGAACCACTGATGAGGGCCACCATTGTGCACCGAAACGTTTGGTTCAATTAAAAATTAATTGAATTATTTATTCTGACCCTAAAGCCAAAATTAACATCCAGTATTATAAACGATTACGAACAAATTTTTTAAAGAAATTCAAAAAATTTTCACCATTGAGCAAGTTGATTGAAAATTTTCAAATTTTGAATTTTTACAATTTTTTGTGTATGGAAAAATAATTTTTTCCAATTTTTTTTGGGTAAAGTTTGTGGAAGTGAATTACCTTAGACGGAAAAAAGAAGAAACTTTTTTCATCGAAATATAATATTTCAAAAAATGACGAAAAATGCACTTTTGTTAATTTGTATTTAAAGTTTCCAAAAAAATGTTTTTCGTTTTTTTATTTTTTGATGCTCTTTTTAATAAACTAATGAAACATGTACATATTTTTAGAATAAGTTTCTCAATAAATCCAATATAATATAATTTTGATATATCTTTATTTCAATTTAGAATTAAATAAAAATAAATAAAAATGTTTTTTTTGTTCAATATATTCAATTTCTGTCAATACAAGAGCAAAATTACTTTTCCAAGTTTATTGTAATGATTAAATTAATTATTAAATTATTTAATAATTCATTTATAAAATCGGAAATTGGAGAAAATTGTTCAAATTTGTCTTGTAGGTTTAAATTAATCTCTACTCTTGTATTAAAAAATTTATAATCTCAAAGAAACTTTAAAGGCATTACCGAACACATCCATATTTCCAAAAGTTTTGGAAAAATACAAAAATATACAAAAAAAATGTAGTTCGAATTATTTTATTATTTTATAGAACTGTTTTTTTCTATAGTTCTGTCTATAATTCTTCTATATCTATAATTGCATCTATAATTATTTTCATAAAATATATCACAAAGCATTTCACTATTTAAAGCTTTTATTTTTTCGATTAAACATTTTGAACGTACAGTAAAAATTAAAAAAATTAAATTACTTAAAAAGCGATGTATAAAACTCTATCAATCTCAGGCATGTATTTCATCCTTGAAAGATCATTTTTCTTGAGATCGATGTATTCTTTTTTCTGCTTAGTCTTATTTCTTTCCTTTTTGTTTTACAACTTTGTTAATTCTGGACGAAAGACGCCTTTTTTGTACGGATAAATGTACGGAAAAATAGGAATATTTTTCATATTCCTGGCCTGATTGCCTTAATCGTTTACGTACATTCTAATACCATTCTTTTGGATTTCGCTTTCTTTTCTTACTTCGCTTTTTTTCACTTTCCTCAGGATCAGTTTCTCTTCCTTCTAGTTCTTCTTCTTTGATTCCCCTAAATTAAGTGAAAAATGTTTAAAATACATCAATATTAACAATAAGTTATATTATTGTTAAAAACCCGCTGCACTTTAAAAATCTCAATGGAAGTTTACTACATTAATATTTTTATTAAAAATTTGTATTTCAATAAAAAAATTAAACTTACATTGTAGTGGAATCATTTTCCATGGAAGTAGTAGCGGCTTCGTCAACAATCTTATATCTTTTTCGGTCTCTCTAACGTGAAATAAATATTTAGAGGAAATTAATTTGATGAAAATTCCATTAACTCAAAACCCAAAACAACTTTCATAAATTGAAAATAAATTCACGTTGCAAGATTAAAATATTATCAAAAAGAAATATTAGAAATAATTTACTACTTACTTGTCATCTATATTTATTTTTTAAACTCCGAAACTAGTGTTTTCAGAATTCTTTTCGTCATCAAAATTAGGTTAGTTACACACAATTTGTAGCCTGAAGGTGGCATCTTTTTACTTTAAAAATAAAAACTGGACTTGGCTTAATATAATTTTAACTTTTAATTAACTAATCAACAAAATTGACAAATTAACTAATAATTGCGATTTTAATTATTAATTGCGGTACTTAAAGCGTAAATTTCAGGGATAACTTTGTTTAAAAACATAGATTAACACTTAATGAACCTGAAAATAACTCAAAATTTTCAAAAAGTGGACTATAACTCTGAGGCGACGAAACAATATCCTGAGGTGTGTGATTTTAAGACTTTACTCCAAATATATCGAAATTCAAATCTGGCTTTCGCCTGAGGATAATTTTTCAAAATTACACCTTCAGAAACATAAAATTCTTGTACACATAATATTGAATCATTCTATATTCATTGATGTCTAAAGAATGAGAGCTGTGGTAAGTCGATAAAAGTGTAAGTCGATTTGGGACAGCAGTGATCGATTTTCTAGCTAGAAGAATGAAATGAAATAGTGAAAGGAGATATCCGATTGGTCGCGCAGGATTCGTTGAACTGATGGCAACGCAAATGTGCCGACGGCGCGAATCCTTCTCTAGAGATGGGCACAGATGATCATCGGAGAGAAGTACGTAGAAGGTAGGGGGCAAAGAAAGAAGTATGCACTCCGAGGCTTTCTCGAGGCACCCACTCATCTCGATGTCGACTCAACTCCGCCCGTTCCACCCGTTCACCGGAACCTACACTGTGCTTTTAACGCTCGAGTGTCTATGCTCTTCCTGGTTCTATACATATCCATACGTCACTAATGTGCTTCCCATAGATTCTCCATCACTTCACCTGCGATTGGAAACACTTTTACTTCAATCATTTTCAAAACATTCAAAACGTATTACAACGTTTCCACTGGAAGTGAAAATTTTTCAGCATCCCATTTTATTAACAGATCATATTTTACTTAAATTGCTTATTCCAAATATATTCTAAAAGGAAAATTATTAGGTGTAAAAAAATTTAAATCTTTTGCTCTTCAAATCAAGGAACGGTAAATCTTATCTGGCTAACATACATGCTTACAAATTAAGTGTTCACCGCGAGACTGTCGACAAGTTTTTACAGACATAGTTTATTCCGAAGGCACTTATCTGGTTGAAAAAAATGACTTCTGAATGTCTTCTTCAAATACTCGTCCACTGAGGCATAAATATGTCTCTCTTGAAACAAGTGTACACGTTGCACAACCACGAGGACACTTTATATTAGCATAACAAATTTCAGGTCTACTCTCGAGGTGTTGCGAGAGTCGAGAAAAGTTAAGAAAATATGAATTGTAGCGCAAGAAGTGCTCGAACACTTTTAAAATTTATAACAACAGTAGACTTAAATTAACGTTTAGCACTTAATCTGGGAATTTAAACTAACATAAACACTGATAATTATTGTATGTTGAGAGGTAAAACGGATTACAAATGATTTAGATATTGGCGCTTTACCTGAATAAATACGATCAATAAGTGACTATTTAAATCCCTTACGTAAATATAGTGTAGAAATTACGATCACCGTTAAGGACATTACCATATAATATTTTATAATACACCATTAGCTTTCCAGCATTGCCATTTAGAATCTCTCTCGCTTGTTTCATACTATCTTAGTATTTACGAGGTCTTGCCTTATACTTCAAATCGTCGTGCGTAAAAAAAACTCCGTTAAACTCGACACAGATAATACGCCTCATACCAGGGGACTAACGGAAAGATTAATAGCACTCTTTTAACGGGAAGAATGTGGTTTAATTAAGACGTTTTCGTCGTGTTTACAGCATTATGTGCTTGCTTGAGAATCAGGAATTGCGCGATTAACCAGATAAGCAGAAATTAAATGATCGGTTGCGAGGGGAGGGAACTTGGAAGATACAAGAGTCGGTAAACATTCAGTTATCGAATTTTGCCGTCGAAACTAATGTTAACCAAGCGAGTATAAACAAAGAAAACAACCCGAATGAAGTGATATCTTGATGGCAGAATGAACTTTTCCATCATTTACCGGTTACTTGGAAACATGACAAGCTATTTCTGATTTCTATTTTCATGACAAGTCACTTTCTCATGAGAAATTCTGTTGAAATTAATAAATATTTTTAATCAAGGTAATACGGACGCAATCAAAATCGGTTATGGGAACCTTTCATTCTTATACAAAAATCAGAGTTACAATAAAAAAAAGAGTGGTACAGAAAGAGGAAAATAAGATCAGCATCTCGAAGAAGGAAGTGATTTTCTCTTTCCGAAGATGGTTTTCGATTCGCTTGGCCGCAATCGCGAAGCTTCGAAGTATCGAGAGCGCCCACAATCGGTATCATATGTAACACACCTAATACACACACGTAGCGATTGTCGAACTTAGGTGTATGTCACCGAGGAAGATTGCAGCATTAATGTTCACTGTGACTTGGATACGAAGTTATCGGCTAAACACCGCCCTTGTTGTTGCGCACGATTATCAGAAGGGCGATCATGCTAAAACAAATGGGCGAGTGAAGAGCAAGCTGTACGTCAAGAATGCTGAGGACGCGTATAGATGAGACCAAGATACGATCTACGACATAATCACAGTATTGAGTTTCGCGTGGGTTGTTGCTTTGTGACAAACTCGAGCCAGCGCAATAAAACCACTCCAATCAACCACAAAGTATTCATTACCAATTACTATCTTCCTCATTTATTCCCCTAATTCTTTTTTTTACTCCCAAATCTACTAGTGATATATTCGCGCGAGAAATGACAAAAAACATCAAGATCAAGAATTTTTCTCGCCTGTCAAGAAAAAGAATTGTTCTTGTCTTGATATTGGTAACCAAGATTCTTGAGATGCCAAGCAAGACCAAGATGGAATCTCGTAATTTTTGAAATAAATTCAACTGCATTGATTTTTATGAATTTCAGGGGTTTTCAGACGCAGGGTTTTCGACATGATGTATAAATTGATGTAAAATTTCATAGAATAAGAACCTTAAGAGATGTAAATAGAAATTTTTAGTCGAAGATAACCTTTTATAACCTATTTTCTCCTAGATCTTAGGAGAAAACTGGAGCTTAATTGCTTTTAATTTCACATTTTTGAAATTTTGTATATACTCTCTAAATCTGAATTAGTAGTTTTCTACTAATGAAATAGCACCGAATTGTTTACCAATTGCTTTAGTAAGCATTTCTACTAATTTTTATTAAAAAACTACTTATTAATGGTAGAAAATTACTAATTCACGTAGTAAGGGTTACTAACTTATTTAGTACGCATTACTAAGTGAATTAGTAGTTTTCTACCATTAATTAGTAGAAATGCTTACTAACTCAATTGGCAAACGATTCGGCACTATTTCATTAGTAGAAAACTACTAATTCAGATTTAGAGAGTAGGTATAATATGTGTTAAAATAACACCATTCACTTAAAAAGTGACCTGTAATTCCATAGAAAGATTTGCCGTTGAATTGAACTCCAATCATCCAGGGTAAACGATACTTTGGAACTATTCTTCTGCAAAATTTCTAATGCGATTTTTTGCACTTCTTCAAAACGTCCAAATATTAAATTTTTCATTTGTACTCGCTTTGGTACCTTTGTATCACTTATTCTTAAGTAGTGAAATACATTCTTCGTGTGCTCGTCATCAAAGAAACGGAACGGCAAATATTTTTGGACCACCCTGTCGGTTAAAAGTTTGTTTAATTTTTCTTGCTTAAATTTCATCCAAGTAGCAAAACAGAAAATTATTCAAAATCTGTTCTTTAAAACATTTAAACTGAATTTGAATATTTCAAACCTATGATAATACTCTCTAAGTCTGAATTAGTCAAATTTTACTAATTCATCAGTGACTCAATTTTAGCTATGACATTTAGTAGAATTCTACTGGCAATCATTGGAAAACTTCTGAAATTTCGATAGATTTCAGTTGTTTTCCATTGATTGCTAGTAAAATTCTACTAATTTCCATAGCCAGAATTGAGTTATACTGATGAATTAGTGATATTTGACTAATTCAGATTTGAAGAGTGAAATTATTGTTTAATATTTAAATATTAAATATAAATATTAAATATCGTTTAATATTTTCTGGCACAAAGTAATAAGAAAATAATTGGTTGTTAAAAAAGAAACTTGAAAGAAATAGATGGTCCTTTTCATAGTATATTAATATAAAATGATGCAATGGTATTCAAGTGGAATAAAATGTCCTTATATACCAGTCGTTTTCCGATAGTGACAACAGCAACTAGTCATTTCGATTACCAAATATGTGGTTTCCAAAAAACGACGGAAAATTAAATTAAATTTATCAGCAATGTTCGGCAACGAATGTTATTAGTGCAATAGTGATATGAGAATTTTCTTACACAATTGCTAAGGTTAGTAATGATATATAAAGGCATATAACTGATATTCGAGAAATTTTGGATGATATTGTAATTTTCATCGATTTCATTTATATGGAATGGAATTCTAATTATATTGAATGTACTCCTATTTTAACTTTCATTATTATAATAAGCAAATGTATAATTCATGAGGCATACCCTTTTTTGATATCATAATGTTTTTTCAAAAAATTTCTTCTTTTCAATTACATATCTGACATTCAGAATGTTTGAAAAATTTTTTTCTTTTACAATTGTAAACTTTATAAAAAATCTTTAAGAAGTTCTCTTAGAGATAATTTTTTGATTCTATACATTTCTACAATATTTATTTCTATGAATAATGTTTCAAAAATGGCTTAAAATTTT
Organism: Euceroptres primus; assembly: GCA_037177015.1. Lineage (NCBI taxonomy): Eukaryota > Metazoa > Arthropoda > Insecta > Hymenoptera > Figitidae > Euceroptres > Euceroptres primus. The sequence goes on from JBAGKK010045226.1 coordinate 9,306, forward strand.
TATATTTTCATTACACTTCATAATTGATTAACTAAACAAACAGCGTCTGTATCAAATGTAATTTTCGTTTTTAGAAATAAATAACTGAAGAGAACTCTCATACGAGTCAAAAAGTTTGGTTCAAAAACACAGATTTTTTAAATTTTTAGACCCTAAAGCCCATGCAAAAACCAACAAATTTAAAAAGTTTAATATTGATTGGATTTCAAGAATGGTTTTAACAGAGGGATCAACCATTACTGAATTCAGGTGTACACTTGTTCCTGAATTCTTTCAAATTCCTTTGAATTCTTTGAATTCACCTAGAATTCTTTGAATTCAACTTGAATATTTTGAATGCACCTTGAATTCTTTGAATTCTTTCGAATTATTTTTTTGAATTCACCTTGTATCCTTATTTTGAATTCTTTTGAATTCATCTTGAATTCTTTGAATTCTTTTGAATTCATCTTGTATTTTTTAAATTCACCTTGATTTCTTTGTATACACCATGAATTCTTCTGAATTCACCTTCAATTCTTGAATTCAGATGTACATCAAAATTGTTAATGCTTAACCCCTCGATTTTAACTTATAAATACAACTTATGCTTTCCTTGCCATAAAAATGTGACAATTTATAAGAACGTATAAAATCATTATTAAATTCTGCAAATTCTAAAAGATTTTTTTGAAAAAGGTTTAATAGTATGACAATAGATAATAATTTCAAAGACGGTTTCAAAGTTTTAAAAGTTTGCAGAAAATAACCCTTTTTCATTCAGTCTTAATAGTAATTCAATATTTACACTATAATATAATTGGAATCTTTGCTGCATTTCATCAAACTATAATTTAACTCCAAAATCTGTAAGTCTTTTATTTTACAGATTTCGAAGTTAAATTATATAATAGTTTAATAAAATATAGGTATTTTGCAAAGATTCCAATTATATTATAGTGGTATTTTGCAAAGATTCCAATTATATTATAGTGTAAATATTAAATTACTATTCTGACTGAATAAAAAAGAGTTATTTTTG
>JBAGKK010045237.1:0-10326 GCA_037177015.1 Euceroptres primus
ATCTGTCAATTCTTTCGAAAGTTATCGTGCTAACAAGAAAAAAAATCTACAGACAGACACATTCACAAAAACCACTTGTTTGGGTTCAGGGGGTCTCAAAACGTCGATATTTGACAAAAACGGGCGGGTGGTCAAATTTTACACAAATCTAATACCTTCTCATATGATGATAATGTAAAAAACACTTCAGGATAATGTGAGCGACGTTTCGTTGACCTGGTTCGCCAATCTCATCAAGCTAGAAATTTGGTAAATGACGACTGATTGAAAACTGTGACAACAGGAGACTAAGAATCGAACATGTATTGTATTTATATAGAGATAAATACTAATGAAATACTCACTCACTCACTCACTATGTGAAGGAAGAAGAATCAATAAACCTGTTATGGACAAATTTAAGGTAAAACTTCAAGAGCAAATTTTATTGAGAAAAGGAAAATAACTACGACTTAGAGAGTAAATATATTCTTTTTAATTTATACAATTTGGATTATTCTTCATGTGAATCATCTCAGACATGAGACGTTTATTATAATTGGATCTGAAGTCCAAAATTTGTGTTATCCCAGTCAAATTTATGATGTAAATTGTTTTGATGTTGATTGACAACAACGTTTGTCGCCGTTTTCAATCAGTCGTCATTTACTACGCTCTGGGAATGTAATACCGGAGTACTTTCGCCTTTTTGGCGTTTTTTATTGTTTATCTTATGTTGTTTTTATCATAATTTGACTTTGTACGACTATTCAGGTATTTAAAGTTTTTAATTTTACATATGTTTTTATTATGACAAAAAAGTGGTACTTTTTGGTATATATTCATATTTGAATTAATAAATTTCTAGCAGCTCTATCCAACTGTCCAGTTTTCAGCATCGAATCTTATACAACATAAAAATTCCACCACGAACTAATCCACCAGGGGCGCCACATCTGTTGAGGACTACGAAAGCATTGTGATGTATGGGGCATATTAATAAATAATTAAAAATCTAATGATTCTAATTATTAAAAATCAGGAATGTTTTTATGACTATTTTCATGCGTAAAGAATATTTGAAACATAAAAAATTTTCTGAAAATGGAAAAGAATTATTGGGAAAAAAATCTTAAAACAGTGTACTTATTGTATATCTCAAAAAATGTAATTAAAATGTAAGAATCAAATAAAAAACATAAATATGAAGAACATAAAAATGTATTACTGTCTTTTTTAAAATTAGAATTTAATTAAATTGTGTGTAACAATGTAAATAAATTATATAATAAAAAAATTAATTATTTGTCCCCTTCAAAAAATATTTTGATAATTAAAAGAAATTTAAATGTATTTGTAAAAAGTTTTTCTGAGTGAAAGAAAAATGTGAAATTATTACAGGGCGTCTACTCACTCTGGAAAACCTGCAAAACCTAAAATTGTCAGGGAATTTTTTTATACCTGGAAAAACTTGGGAATATCAGGGAATTTTTTTCAAAGTCAGGGAATTTTTTCGAGCGTACTGAAATTTTTTTTAATGGTAACAAAATTAAATAACGATATTTACAAGGACTGGAAAAGATATTTGTAATAAACTCGTGACATTATATACTTATTCCAATTTCAATTGAACTCGGCAGGAAAAAAACGAAAAGCTTTGAAGATAAAAGAACTTGAAGCAAAACGTCGAAAAAACTATTGTTCGCGAATTTTTTTTGAACGGGAAAGAAACAACTGAGCTTCGAATACTTTTAGTATATTTGTACATACATTCGAACAGTACAAAAAAATTCTTTTCCTCATAAAGTTATAAAATATGGCGGATTTATCAGCCGATTCCTAGAGCGCCTTGCCGCTGCAGTTTCTAATTGGCGGGCGTGATAGCAAAAAAACGATGCGACCTATTGAACCAAACCAAAGCTTATTCTTATTAGTATTAAATTCTTTTCTAGGTGAACTAAAAAGATTGTTAAAAAGTATTTTTAAATAATTTTTATAGCACCTTAGAGTCAAATTTTAAAAAAATACACATTTTTCTTTTCAAACTGAAAAAATTTATAATTTCGCGCTTTCTTCTGCTTTTTCTTAGTTCACCTAGAAAAGAATTTAATACTGAAAAGAACAAGCTGGTTCAATAGGTCGCATAGTTTCTTTGCTATCACGCTTGCCAGTTAGAGACTGCAGTGGCAATGCGCTCTGCAAGAATCGGCTGATAAATCCGCCATATTTTATAATTTTATGTGGATGAAAATTTTTTCGTATTCTTAGAATATATGTTCAAATATACTTAAAAGTTTACGAAGCTCAGTTGTTTCTTTCCCTTTCAAAAAAATTCGCGAAAAAAAGCTTTTTTGGACCTTGTAAAGCAGGACACTCCCTTAAGAAAATATTGAAATGTTTTATTCCTAACGTTATTTCTTTATAAACGTTGTTTCGTTCGTAAAAGAAAAGTAGTTATTTAATTTGACTGTGTTGTATGATGTTTGACTGTGAAAATATTCTATTACATGTTCATTTAGATTTTGTCACAAAATACCATAAGTACTCTTATCGTATAATAAACATAGATTTTAGACTTAGAGTCTTAGAGTTAAATAAACATTATTTTGAATTTTGAATTTTTGTCTAAATTTAATAAATTTAAATAATTTAATTTAAACATTCACATGTATATCAAATGGGGTTACTCAATTATTAGATAATGCTTTAATGGGGGGGGGGAGTGTTATAAAATTCTGTATTCCATATTTGAATGGCCAAGAAATGATACCTGGAAAAATTTAGAAATGACAAAAAAACTGGAAAAGTCAGGGAATTTTTTTTCAGGATTTAAGTAGACACCCTGTTATATTATGGAATATATTTTTAAATTTAAACTTTTGGTGCAGGATGAAGAATTTTTAAATAAATAAATAATAAATAAATTTTAGACACAAAGAAGCATAGTTTTATAAAATAAAATCTGTTATAAAGGCAACACATACACTCCCGACAGAAAGTTTGGGTACATTGATATTTTTCAAAAAATTCAAACGAATGTGATATCTTAAATACAACTTCTTAACAATTTTTACCGATATTTCCTTAAAAAGTGTTTAAATCTGCATCGAATGACCCCTATTTGAATTTTTTTCGATCACTCTGTAAGAAAATATCTACAAAAAACAAGGTTTTTTGCCAATTTCTTAAATTACCAATATCTCCGAAATTATTTCACATTTTTTAGGTTTCTAAGGCTTATTTTAAAGGGTAAATCCTGCACTTTCTACTGAACTCATATATAGATTTCTTGGTGCACTTGTATAGATTTGGCAAAGGGTTAAACGTGACAAAAAATAACCTGGAAATTTTAAAGAATGGTTACTGTCGTAATAAAAGGTAATAAAATTTAATAACTAGAGATTCTATAATTTTTCCAGCATTTATTATCGAATCACTTAAGCTTTGATTTTTAAAAATAATTTTGAATAATGAAATCGTTTTTCAAAATTTTCAGATTATTTCTTGTCACGTTTAACTATTTGTCAAATCTATTAAAGTGCACCAACAAATCTGTAGATGATTTCAGTACAAAGTGCAGGATTTTCCCTTTAAAATGAGCCCTAGAAACTTAAAAAATGTGAAATATTTTTGGAGATATTTGTTATTTAAGAAATTGGCAAAGAACATTGTTTTTTATAGATATTTTCTTACAGATTCCCGTGTGGAAAAATGAAGTTGACCCCCGTGAGGGGCCCACGTGGATTGCCCTCTTGCCACGCGAGCCCCCTCATGGAAATCCATCCGTGGCCCTACATGGAATCGACATACTAATCCGTAAGGATTCCAAATGGATGTCCCTCATGATTGCCCTTGTGGGACCATCGTGGGGGCCTTCGTGGTTGCCCTCATGTAAAAAAATTAATTTTAATAATTAACAATTTACAAGTTGTTTTTGAATATATTTTAATAAGTATATCTTTTTAATGAAACGACATCCACTAATTAATTATTGCTAGAAATTTTAATCATTTAACCGAAAGGGTTGCCAAGCTGTGGCCACTGCGAGGGCCTTCGTGGATTATCTACAATTTATAAGTTCAACCTCCAAAACACTGTCACAAAATTTTTGTCAAAAACGCATTTTTGGCGAATTTGAACTATTCTAGCTTCAAATTTTGGAGGGTAAAAATTGTGTTAACTTTTTCGACTTAGAAATTTTAATCGTTGGACCATGAGCACTGCCAAGCTGCGGCCACTGTAAGGGCCCTCATGGATTATCAAAAATTTCTGAGTTCAACTTCCAAATCATTGTCATCAAATTTTTGTCAAAATCGTATTTTTTGTGAAAATTCGGAAAAATTTAAAAAATATTAACCGAAATTAATTAAAATTTGATTGATCGAAAAGAATTCAAATAGGGTTCATTCGACGCAGATTTAAATGTTTTAAGGAAATATCGTCAAAAATTGTTGAGAAGTTTTATTTAAGTTGTCACATTCGTTTAAAACATTTGAAAAATATCAACTTTCTGTCTGGACTATACTTGTTATAAAAGCAAGACTATATTAATAATAAACGTTATTAATAAACAAAAACTCATCTTCACATGTAAACAGCTTCTTTTAGATTAATAACGTTTATTTATTATTTCTAGCTTTTATAACCAGTATGTGTTGCCTTTATAACAGATTTCATTTTATAAGATTATGCTTCTTTCTGTCTAAACTTTTAATATTGCTTGTTAATAATGTTCGAGGAATATATTTGAAAATAAATTTTTACGTCGACATTATTAAGAGCTTTTTTATTTATTTAAAAATTCTTCCTCCTGCACTAAAAGTTTAAATTTAAAGAATATTCCATAAAATAACTTCACATTTTTCTTTCATTTAGAAAAACTTTTTACAAATGCATTTATATTTCTTTTATTTATCAAAATATTTTGTGAAGGAGACAAATTATATTTTATTTTTTTTATTATTTAATTTATTTACATTTTCACACACAGTTTAATTAAATTTTAATTTAAAAAAATAAAAGAATGTACTAACTTTTAATTTTCTTTATATTTATGTTTTTTATTTGATTTTTATATTTTAATTATGTTTTCTGGAATATTCTATAAGTACAGTTTTAAAATTTTTGTTTCCAATAATTCTTTTCCATTTTCGTAACATTTTTTATGTTTTAAACAGTCTTTACGTATGAAAGTAGTCATAAAAGAAATTCGTGATTTTTAATAATCAGAATCATTAGATTTCTCTTTATTTATTAATATTCCCGATACACCACAATGCTAGGACTCAACAGATGTGGCGCTTCTGGCGGATTAATTCGGTAGAATATTTATGTATCGACATTTTTCAGAGCAGTCGGATAGGGCTGATTTCTAGGCTAATGAGATTGACGAACCAGGCCAACGAAACGTCGTTTTTTTTTTATTTTACCCTCAACTGGTCGATCTATAATATTCTTCGATATTCATCAAATGGAGGGTGCTCTTTTAAATACTACTCTCTAAATCTGAATTAGTAGTTTTCTACTAATGAAATAGTGCCGAATCGTTCACCAATTGCTTTAGTACGCATTTCTACTAATTTTTAGTAGAAAACTACTAATGAATGGTAGAAAACTACTAAGTCACTTAGTAAGACTTACTAAACAAATTAGTAGCCCTTACTACCTGAATTAGTAGTTTTCTACCATTCATTAGTAGTTTTCTACTAAAAATTAGTAGAAATGCTTACTAAAGCAATTGGTAAACATTAGTAAAAATTATTTCACTATTTATTTAGTAAAATATTTCATTAGTAAAAATAAACTACTAATTTAGATTTAGAGAGTAAGGATATAGATATCCATTAATCTCAGTAAACTCAGTAAACTCAGAGACATGACTGTCCTTGCGGAAAAGTTGATTCTTGGAAATGCAGGATTGACGTTCATGGACAATAAGTACCTGCTTGATAGATCTCTGGTCAGGTGAACGACTCACCTGTAAAATGTTCCGGAACTTGATTTTAAAAATTTATAATTTAAAATATCTCACTCAATTCATCCATGACACTTTTTTATTAGCATAAATAATGAAAGTGTGTTCATATTAAATTATCAGGACACAAAAAGCCTTAACGATAAAACGACAGGGAAAAATGGATTTACCCCATAAGAAATATCAGATTTCGCACGCTTTTCTTTGCCTGAATGTGTGTTGCTTTTTGCGAAATTTACTCAGCCTCCTTAATGAAATATCTATTATAAATCATCAGGTAATTAATGGTGCGAGGATAAGTCTGAGTCCAGGAACGGTACACCGTTGGTTCGGCACGTTTAGATTTTTCCGGCGACTCTTGTTTTGCATCGACTCTCTTATCACGATCCACGTCACTCGGGTTCGATCGAATCGAGACCGTTGCAGTCTGTCGATAGAAGCATGCGATCGCTGGTAAAACGATAACAAAAGGGAGCTCTAAGTTTCTTCCTTCGTGGTCGTCCTCGTCGCTTTTCAGTGGTGGTCCACGGTGGCCGATAAAGTGGAATGTGCCTCATCACTTTGCTTAATGAGTCTTCACCGCGGTGCTTCCCTTGGACTCTATACCACATGTAAAAGTACCTGTATTGCCTCTATCTTTCGAGCAAACTCGAATCAACCGTTCCCCAATAATTAGCTCTCATCAATTTCTTGACGCTATTCCTTGCGGCATTGTGGATCGATATATCGTTTTTAACACACCTCTGCAAATCTAGTTTCACAGATTAATCTCTATCCTCGATGTATTGTTTAGCCTGTTTAACACCTTCTATTTTGTTTTATGCTCAATTGACTTGACTCACTAGAATGCTGTTGATGAATATTTTTTATTTTTTTATAACAAGTTTTGATTGGTACCGCTACTACTAGAATAAATATACTGGTACAAAATTGAGTAAAACTGGTTAATGAACTCTTATGCAGTTGCCATATAGGATATTATCTGTCTTGGGATTTCAAAACGTCTGTGAGTGCAAGTTTTTGCAACTGGGTTTTCGTTCTTGTCACATTCTGAAGGTATTTCTGGTTCTTAAAGCCAGATTCGTGTAACAAACGTAAATGTCGCGAAGACTAAAGACGTCACTGCTAAATATTTGTACAACAGTTTTAGAATATAAACGTAATGGAAGTAATTTTCATAAAAACGTATAGTAATTTTAAATGTATAGGCAGAACAAGTTGTTCTTTCTATATATAGTTACATTCAATGAATATTCACTCACCTCATTTCCACGTTAATTAACCCCTTGACTGCCGACTCAGTTTCAAGAAACATGCCCATACTGCCGAAAATTCAAAATTGCAGTTCAAACTCCTGATGGCGATTTTCTGAATGTGGCTCGAGAACTGATCAAGAAAATGTATCCTTTTTCATCTATCATGTGGGGTGTAAAATTACTGCAATTCGGGAAAAGGGCTTAATACATAAAGTACTTCATGGCAAAGTTTTTCAAAAAATCGGGAAAAACGCGGTTTTTGAACAGCCATATTAATTTTCAGACACAAAAAATTGTTAAACCGACTATGGAATCGTGATCAGCATATCCTAAAATATAAACGAATACTCTTAATTGTCAATTAAAACACCTGTAGACTTAAATACACTAAAATATTTCATAGCAAAGATTTGTTTTTTTCCGGCAGTCTGAGAAAAGTCCTAAATGGCAAATATCTTTGCCATCGGCAGTCAAGGGGTTAAGAACACAAGGTAATAAAATTCGAAATCTGTAAAGTTCTATCAAACCAACTTTACCAACTTTTATGAACAAATGTCGGTCAAAATGGTTTTCTCTTTTCTGGCTACAACTTTTGTGAAAAGTTAGATTCAGATATCCAACATGACAAGTGGTTTGGTCAATAGTTGAGACTTAAAGACAAAACTTGCCCGGTTGGTCGACCGCGGAGTGATAAATATGTGTGCATTAGGTCGAGATGATATCTTGGAGTCGGGAAATGCATAGAAATGCGTTACGCGACGTAGTTAAGCACGGTTTTAACAGCCACCACATTTTTAATAATACTCTCTTTGAATAATGCTAGAAAGTTGCGGTTTTTTCTAAAATTTTCCACTTTTTGTCCACTTTTCACTTAGAGTGAGGTAATAGTCAATGCAACTTAGCAAAAAAAATTTGAAAAAAAATTTTCCACCTTTTGTCCACTTTTCCATTAGAGTAAAGTATTAATTATTTCAAGTTAACAAAAATAATTGTTTAAACAATTTATTATTATTTAAATTTTATCCAGCCCAAGTTTTCAGAAAAAAACACGTCAATGTAAAAGTTTCCATCATTACCATTCGATATGGAAGAAATGTAATTTATTATTATTTTTAATAATATTCTCTTTGAATAATGCTAGAAAGATGCGGTTTTATCTGAAATATTCAACTTTTTGACCACTTTTCACTCAGTGAGATAATAATTAATGCAAGTTATCAAACATAATTATTTAAACAATTGTATATTGTTTATAATTATCTTCTCTTAGAGTAGTGCTAGAAAGTTGTGCTTTATTCTGAAATCTTTAGTTCTGCTTTGACTTTTAAGTTATGAACAAATAATAAATGAGCATAAAAAACAATCATCTTTTAGGTAGTATTCTATTTGTTTTAAAGTGAAGTATTTTCACTCTTATGCTAATGTTTTAAAAATATTAATTTAAACAAAAAGGCTATCTTACAGTAGGGATAAAAACAAAGGATGAAATAATTAGGAGTAGGTGGGAGGAGTGGGTCTGTAAATGGCTCAAAAAAATTTTGTTTTGAATTACAACACGAAGTTTATTGCAAGGCGTAACAGAAAAATTTAGAATTGCACACATTTTACTATCAGCCCCCCTCCTACCCTGGAGAAAACATGTTTTCATCGATGATAATATACATATATAGAGATCAAAAAGGCCTTAATCACATAACAACTTTCTAACATTACTATAGGACAAGATAGTTATAAATAATATTAATTTGTATAAACAATTGTTTTTTAAATTGCATTAATTATTAACTCACTCTATACGAAAAACAGTTTCAACAATTATGTTTGTGAACTTGAAATAATTATTACCTCACTTTAATTGAAAAGTGAACAAAACGTGGAAAATTTTAGAAAAAATCGCAACTTTCTAGCATTATTCTAAGAGAATATTGTCATAAATAATAATAAATTGTTTTAAAAACTGCGTTTGTTAACGTGCATTAATGATTATCTTAATAAGTGAAAAGTGGACAAACAGTTAAAAATTTCAGAAAAAAACCGCAATTATATATAGTGTTAACATAGGAGAAGAAATTTTGTAAACAATAATAATTTTTTCAAACTAGCATTATTCAAAGATAATATTATTAAAAATAATAATAAATTGTTTAAACATTTATTTTTGTGAACTTGAAAAGACTATTACCTCACTCTAATTGAAAAGTGGACAAAAGGTGGAAAATTTGAGAAAAAACCAAACTTTCTAGCATTATTCTAAAAGAATATTGTTATAAATAATAATAAATCGTTTAAAATTTTTTTTAAATTTGCATTAATTATTACCTCACTAAGTGAAAAGTGGACAAAAGGTGGAAAATTTTTGAAAAAGCCGCAACTTTCTATCATTAATCTAAGAGAATATTGTTATAAATAATAATACATTGTAATAATAATAATTAGCGCAAAAAACTTGCAAAACACAATTTTTCACTTACTATTGAGTTTTTTTAGGACCCTATAAAACAGACTTATGGAGCTGATATTTACAAAGTAATTTTTGATTTGTATATTCTACCGGTAATCGTGAAGAGAAATCTTTAGTTTCACCTGGATTCACCTGATATTCACAATTTTTAATAAAATTTACAAAAACGTCTTTTCTTCTTATGGGAAATACATTTTAAACTTCGTGGGGTTTCCGGATTGGACTACCCTATTCTACACACCGATTGTTTACCAAATCGTATCATTCTTTAAATGATTGTTTACTGCTTCTAAAAATGTCTATTTTGCTATTACTAATAATTTTTATTGCTTTTCGACTTGCAATACCGAAACATTCACTCTTCTTACTTCTCACGGTGATTAAGGGATGGAAAAGTCTTTCAGGATATATGGGCATTTCCACGCAGTGTCATTTTCTCAACAAAAAAAAAGTTCCAAAACCAATATTAAGGCACGCATTTCAAACTTTTTTCCGACATTCTCAATACATGTAGAAACTCATTTTTTAGCTTTGTCAATATCTTTGCGCATGCGCGAAGTTTGCATAAAATATTGCATAAAATTAATAAGTCCATAAATCCATAAATGATTTTTTGTTTTGTATTTTTACTAAAATGATGTTACTTTGCGAAGAAC
>JBAGKK010045248.1:0-10326 GCA_037177015.1 Euceroptres primus
GCATCAATTTCGGGTAAAAGTAAATCATGAGGAATAAACTTGATTCTGCGCAAAGAACGACGAATATTCCGCGAGCCCGGAAGCGCGCTCAAACTAGCGAGAGAGGTGACCTTCGCGAGCTATAAGGACCTCGCGCGCAGCGCGAGGTTAAACGATAACGGACCGCGAAGCGCGACGTTCAATAATATCGGAGGGCGTAGCGCGACAATCAATAGTATCGGAGCGAGAAGCGCGACGAGTATTTTGGATCGGAGCGCGACGGCCACTCCGCGCGCCCTAGGCGCGCTCAAATTTGCTCAACTTGCTCAAATTAGTCGATTTCCATTGATTCACTAAAATTGCAGTAAAATTTATGAATGCAAATCAGTAAATTTTCAACTGAAATTCAGCCATTTTTAAACTGAAAATTAGTCGATTTTCATTAATTGCTATAGCAATCTTGCTTTATAAAGCAAGAAGTCAGTCACTGACTGTCAGTTAAGCTAACTGATTATCATTCATGTTCGGCTGACTCAGATTTACAGAAGAACATGAATTCCTAATTTAAAATGTCTCTAATTTACTATTTAGTTTTTGAAAATCCTATCACAAATTCTATAAAAAATGAAAATATAAGCCTAAAAATTGAAATTTCAAAATAAATCTCAATCCAAAGAAGAATTAAATTTAGTCATTTTTCAATTGGGATTTGTTCATTTAAAGTTTCAATTTTGACATTTGCAGCCTTTCGCTTGAAAGTAATTTTTGTGAAAATATAAAACTATCAACTTTCGACTTCAGTGTTAGACGACGGTGAGTAATTCCAGAAATATGAATTAAGGAAAATGCTGAATTATTTCACCTAATTATTCTGCAAAAATTTGTATTTTTGAAAATTGACTTAAATTTTATTTTCCCATGTGATTCGAAAACTATTTATTCCATCAAAAATTGAATATGTAATTAAAAATTTTAGATCAGAGATAAGTACACTGGCTAAATTTTATTTTGTTTTTTTTCAGGGTGACCACGGAAATTGCTGGAAAAAATTCCCGATCTTCAAAAATTTTTTCCAGTTATTAAAAAAATAGTTTAAGATGAATAACTGTTAATACAATGACTTTTCTTATATCCTTAATCGATATTAGATAATTCTTTAAACAAAAATGGATTTTATTAAATTTGTTCTGCACATTCAAACATGTGTATTAAGTAAATTATTATTATTTAAAACAAATTCCCTGTGATTTCCCGGTCGTAAAAAATTCCCGGTTTCGCGGTCCAGCGTCCACCCTATTTTTTTAAAAATCTGTATCTTCAATTTTCGCGGTCTAATAAGAATAATTTATTTATATTTTCCAGAAAACGTTAAGAGATATTTTAATCTACAACTGTGAATAGTTTGACTGAACCCCACTGCCCCCTCCTCTAAAAAAGCGTTACAATTTCAAAAAGTCCCTTTATATTAGAATTTTCTGACAACAAGATGACTACCACATTTTCCCTATCCGAAAAATATTTTGCAACTGAAAAAATATTCTTTAAAAATTGATCCTATACCTTCATAGCACGGAATATTCTATTCATATTCCTGGAATATTCCATTGGAACATTGGACATATTTCTACGCAATATCATCATATATAATATACATCATTATAAAAATATTACCGATATTGTTAAAATGTTATATAGTTACTTAAGAATGTATATATAATATGTAGATTGTAAAATAAAGCGCACAAGAATCCTGGATTCATTTTTATTCGTGAATCTTCTACGAGCGAAAAAGTTTAAAATTTTCTAACTTATTTCGGGACAACTATACGGGAATATTCCATACGAACAATCAGTTCCTGCAATATTGCTGGAATATTCCCTGAGAATATTTCCAATGTTCCAATGGAATATTTTGGGAATATTCATGGAATATTCCGTGCTATGGGGATAACATTTATCTCATAGAAGCAAGCGTAACCCTTCATCTAGGATCCGGTTCGTATTTATCGATGCGATATTCACAGAAAGAATAAAGCAAAATGCAGAAATCAAGTTTGTGGAAGCGATCTGGCGCTGGGCCTTGTATATCGACTGAATCTCGAGTAAGTCCTGGAATCGGGAGAGGAAACGATCCCGAGGGGCGCAGCGACACGGAATTATGTAAGTCATCGTTGCGACGAAATCGGTAACCCTTCTCGGAAGTTCGGCGGGCGCCGAAGGGAGTCGAGCGATACCGAGGAGCGCCGATCAGGCCGCTCGGTGCGATCGACGAGTCCCGCGAGGCCGCGATCGACACTTGGGCACGATCGAGAGAAAGAGAGAGGGAAAGAACTGAAAAGGCGAATTCGCACGGGCCCAAGAGAGGGAACAGTCATGAATAAGAGAGCGACGAAGCGTATAAAAGGAAAACGGTGGAGAGGTGAGGGGTCCGGCCGCGAAGAACGCCGGAGACCACCCCAGCGAGAAGTTGAGGACTCGATGCGAACCGCCGGCGCCCGACGAGGCTTTGGGGGGTCCCTTATCTTCCTCGAGTCCATCCGGGACTTGCCCACGGCCTTACTGCCCCGACTGTATTCCATTATCGATCCAGCCTACATATGTATTATGTAACCGTAACCCTTCGTGAAAAAGGATCGACGATGGGGAAAGGGAAAATCGTGGGATCGGAAAGTGTTGGAAAAGAATGGCTGACCCAAGTTGGTAATTTCTACTTTCGCTGGACGAAAAGGACACTAGGGCGTCTAAAAAAAAGTACATTGAAGCTCCGATTTAAAGCCGGTTTCGGGGGTTGCCTGAATGGCCTTGGCCTCAAATCGGAACTCTCTAAACGTAAAAAAGTTAGAACCGTATGAACTATTTCTGTTTCATTTTTGCCACGAGTGAAAAATATTTTTTAAATACAAGTTTAATTTAACGTTTACTTTACTGTTAAGTTTTAGTTAGTTATTATTTATAAATTATTATATATAACGCATAACCAAAACACTGAAAACGAACTGATGCGAACCGATGGAATTCTCCGCGTAGACTACTGCACCACTACTGCGCACTTTGTTTCTACGGTACTTGCGCAACTCCGCTGACCTCCGAGCTCTGCTTTCTCATCCCCTTGGACCCCTCACCTAAAAATCAAATTCCTGGAACGCCTATATCGGCCCTAAAGAAATCGGAACTCAAGTGTATCTTTGATTTTTTACGTCACCCTCTAAAAAGCTTCAATATAATGAGAAAACAATTGTGGAATTTTTTGAGAATTTTTGAAAACGCTTAAAACTATTCAAGGGTGTCAAACCACCCGTAAATGAAAAAACCGCTGCCAAGTAGTTATTAATTTGTGTATTTCCATGTTAGGGTGAATCTTAATTGTGTTTATTTCGTGAACACTGTGCTTCCTCATAAAGGCTATTTTTAAAAATATTTATTAATAGGACAATTGATTCGTCTCGTCAAAATGAATAAATTTGGTTGTTATATTTCTATATTCTCAAAATTGAAAAACATTTTTTCTGATATAAACGTAAAATTTTTAAAAATTTTTTATCTATTATAAATATAGTTGGGTGATTGCCAAAAATTTGGCCATTTTAAGTCCCTATCGTTTTTCACATATCCTATGATTGATTAATTTTTTCTAAATATATCTGAGCAAAGTACTCACATCAGGGCACAATTTAGCAAAGTTACAAAATTTTAGACGACTTCGTTTAGAAATTATAACTAAAAATGTTCGAAAAATGTCAGGTTACGCGATGTCCCAAACTACAAATTTAAAATAGAAAATTGCTAAATAATATCGAAAATATTTTCTTTAATAATTTCGGCTTAAGAAAATCGATTGAAATTAGTTTAAAAAGATGATTCTGGAGTGATAAGTTGAATATTTAACAGTTAAAGATGCGAAAAATCGCTACAAAGTCTGTCCTCTAGTTTTGTGTCAGGTTTTATGATTTTGCTATTTTAAGGTAAATTGCGAATATAGTGATTCGAACTATCAAAATACGACGTAGATTTGTTAATTTTAGGCTAACGAACATTTTCATACAGTTGAAAATCAATATTTCCAAATAGCAGTCAATAATAATCACTATTTTTGCATAACATGTTTTACAAAATATCATATTTATCAAACTATTAATTCAAAATTTTAATAAACGAGAGGATATATTGAAGATGTGTAGTCAATGTCAAATATCGCGCAATCACAGATGTTTTTCATATTTTTAATAATTTTTACCTGTTTTTGGAATATTTTTAAAAGATTCTTTAAATATTTATATTTTCAAGATCGAATGTCATACATTGCAAACTTAATGACTTTTGATATCAGGGACGTCCGACTTCATTTTTTCCTCTCAAACTCCCCGAAAATGATTTCCATTCCTAAAGTTGTACATTAACTTTTTATGCATTCACATTACACTCATCTCTCTATTGAGCGCCGGCCTCGGGCCTG
The DNA here is from genome assembly GCA_037177015.1 of Euceroptres primus. Lineage (NCBI taxonomy): Eukaryota > Metazoa > Arthropoda > Insecta > Hymenoptera > Figitidae > Euceroptres > Euceroptres primus. The sequence continues at coordinate 4,433 of JBAGKK010045248.1, forward strand.
GTCGGCACAGTAACGGGCGCTATTAAAATCCAGTTTGAACTGGATTTAAAGCGCCGAGCAAGCACTCTTATGTCAACACTCAGGATCGCAAATATAGTCTTTGAACGTACAAAAGTATATGCCCAGAAAGTCGCGATGTAAACAACTTCTGATGCGGCCCTGACTGTCCGAGCGATGAGCTTTAGCATAGGGCGTCAAGGGACGCTCAGGGAGGGGGGAGACGAAATCAGTCAAGCGTGAAGAACCTTGAAACTGGCGCTCGATCGGGCGGAACTCAATAAAAAGTGTACTTACAAACACTCAAAACTCAAGTAAGACTCCATGCTTATTATACGCAAAAACATATGTATAGAAGTTAGTTTTGTATAAAATTCATAACTATCACAAATATATTCCTTGACCTCTCTATTTCGTTTTTTCATACTCTCTTGGGTTGGACTAACTGGGTGATCGCCAAAAAGTTGACCATATTAGTCAATTAATTAATTAATTAATCATATTAGTATTAGAAATTTCCGCAAAAAATAATTATTCCATGCCGCCTAAAATATGTTTTTTTAAACACGACGAAGAAGACGAATCGTCTTCTTCGTAAACACGACGATTAAGAAAACGAATCGTCTTCTTAAAAGGAATAAATTTAGTGCTTATAATATTGCTCCATTTCCAAAATTGAGAAACTTTCTCTGATACAAACGTAAAAATAATTTTAATTTTATAATGCCCCCTCTATATATGGGGTATTATTTTTCAACTGTATCCACCCCAAAAAATGAATTTCTCCGATCAAGCTCAAATTTACAAAAAGTTTAGTCCTGTTAGATAGCACTTCAAAAAAAAAAAAGGTTGATCAGTTTGGTCAAAAAATCGCCGAGATAGAGGGGGTGAAATTTTTGTACTTTGCGCAGAGCCTCTATTTCGGATATAAATATTTTTTTATGTATAGTATATGAAAAATATTTACCGCAACGTTTTCGATAGATTTTTTCTCAATCTTTCGAATGAAATAACAAAAATTTTGAAAAATTTAAAATTTAACCATCATTTTTTAAAATAGAAAATATTTTTGATTTTTTTTTTAAGTTCGAACCGTTTTTCTCGTTTTTTTTAAAACTGAAAATAAAGCTTGAGATGCTTACTTTCAGATCCTTGAATATCAAAATGTCGTTTTTTGTTGTTTTTGAAAAATTGAATTTTAAGTAACGCGGTGAACTCAAAAAATTTTTGCTATGTGCGAAAAAAATTCGGAAAGTTTTTTGCATGTACAGTTTTTGATAAAAAACAATATTCTAAACATAGAAGTCCAAAAAAAAAGTTTTGTTGATTTTAGAATTTTTGGAAAATTTTCAAAAATGAAAATTTTTAAATTTCATTAATTGTGAATATTTAATGTACAAATAACATTTATACGTATTATATTATGTACATTACATGTAAATTGCACATTAAAAATTCGCAATTAATCAAATTAAAAAAATTTCATTTTTAAAATTTTCAAAAAATTCTAAAATCAACAAAAAAGTTGAATTTTTCAAAAACAATAAAAAACGACATTTTGCTATTCAAGGATCTGAAAGTAAGCATTTCAAGCCTTATTTTTAGTAACAAAAAAAAAAAAGAAAAAAAGGGTCGAACTTAAAAAAAAATCAAAAATTTTTTGATTTTCAAAAATGATGGCTAAATTTTGAATTTTTGAAATTTTTTTTATTTCATTCGAAAGATTGAGAAAAAATCTATCGAAAACGTTAGGGTCAAAATTTTTTATATGCCTTACATAAAAAGATATTTATATCCGAAATAGAGGCTCTTTGCGCAATGTACAAAAATTTCACCTCCTCTAAGTCGGCGAGTTTTTAATCAAACTGATCAATCTTTTTTTTTAAGTGCCACCTAATAGAACTAAAATTTTTGTAAATTTGAGCCCGATCAGAAAAATTCATTTTTTGGGATGGTTATACTTGAGAAATAATGTTCAATATTAAAAATATAGTTGGTCATAAAAGGTTTTACAATACATAGGTCAATCGATTCGTCTCGTCAAAAAAAATAAATTTGACTGTTCTAATATTTCTATGATTCGCAAAATTGAAAAAATAATTTACTTATGAACGTAAAAATTCAAAATTCAAAAAATTTTAGATAAGGAAATTTTTTATTTGAATATGATTACAAGCATTGTATTGAATTTTATCAACTAAATACCACCTCATATTTAAAAACAAATTATGTATTACAAGTATTTTATTACTTAAAAAACAGTGATAAAAATGATTGAAAATTTCGAATTTTTTAAATTTACTTTTTCTTATATCAAGATATTTAATGAATCAACATCAATCTTTTTTGGTAGAAAAAGGTATATTTCTATGCAACCTCTAAATCGAGAATAAATATTCTTGACTACAATCAAAATTGAAAAAAAATAATATCTAAAGCGATTTTTGAGAAAAATATAAAATCAAAAAAAAAATATTTCTTTTTATCTGAACCGGCTCAAAACTGGACTAATTTTGGACATCATATGGGACTATAATTCCTTCACACTTCGAGACCCTAGCTCAACTCATTTGCGAGATATAATTGAAAAGGCATTGTTGACACGCACACACGGACATTTTTTAAAAACCTCATTTTTGGATTCCTGGGGTCGAATTGTGTCGAGAAATGTTAAAAAATGGGATTCGAAAATTTTCATCATTACAAAGCTTCCTTCATGAGGCAGCAAAAATCGTAGTTTCTCTGAAAATACACTAATTGAATGCACTTTCGGCCTAAAAATCTTGAATTGACATGAAAAAACTTTTCAAACTGAAAAAAAGTTGATAAAGCTGTAAACTCACCCTTAAAAGTGAAAAATCACCCCTTATAAGAAGTGAAAAATCGATTTTCAAGTCCTATTCATTTTCTGGGGATAATTATTTACTGAATTAGGGACAAATAATCCCCAGAAATTGAATAAAAAATATTACGTAAGAAATAGTTGTGAAAAACACCCTATTTAGCCAAAAACTACCCCGTTTGAAACTAAACATTAAATTTTCGCTTTTTTTTTTAAGCAAATGCACATGCACAGGTAGTACATGCAAACAGCTTTTAGAAAACATATAATAATGTAAAAAAAGGAAAGAGTGATAAAATAATTCTCTTGAGAGTTATACTACCCCTTTCAGGAAATTGTATCATCTACACTGAAAAAAATGAGATTCATAAAAGAAATAACTAATTTATATTGGTTAAATTTTTTTAGTTGAATTTACTACATTTCTGGTAGAGCTAACTGCAATTGAAGAGTAAGGTTTACTAGTAAAACCTAGTAAATACGTTCTAGTAGAATTTACCTTGTCTGCAGAATTACTTGAATTTGCTATCTTGAATTTCATATACGATTTTAAATTTAAGATACACTTACATTAATTTTAATTTCATACACTAAAGTGTTTGAAATTTAATATATATTTGTATATGAAAATTACAATCATTTCTAACAGTGCGGAATAGAAAAAAATCTAATCTTTTTTTTTCTGTATAGTAGAGAATATTGATTTCATTTTTCTAATGTTCCAAGTAAAACATAAGTATATAAAATTTAACATAAAATATATAAACTTTCAGTATAAAAAATTTCTCTTGAAAACAAATTTAAAGTTATATATTTTTTAAAAGTTAAATTAAGAAATTGAAAATTAAAAATTTCTAAAACCTGAAAACAATTTACCGATGAAACGAGACATTAGATAATTCTCACTCGACCCTGTATTTTTCAACGATAACAAGCTTGACCAAGATTTTTGCATCTAAATTCAAAGTACCTATTTAGTCGAGAGGTTTAATTATTAGGGATGCGCTGCGTTATTTATATAGGTTAGGTAGTTAGGCATAGGGTTCGAACCCCCCCCCCACAGTTTTAGAATTTTTAATAGAGATAAGCTTCATTATATGTGTAATGATCGTGAGTATAATTGTATATAAGTAAATATAAGTTAAGTGCAATATTAATATAAAAAATAATAATTTTTTCTCAGTGAAAGTATTTATTCCTAGTCTTTAAAACGTACTATTTTTTCTTGTTCAAATAACAAATAATATTAGTCAGCCTACTTATTTTACCCTTTTATTTTAACTACAGTATAAGCTATTTTTCCTTTTTAAAAGAACTAATGATATTAATCAAAGTAACTACTCTCTAAATTTCAATCGGTCAAAATTTTCACTGATTTTATTTAGTGACCTATTTCTCACTAATTCATCAGTGAACTAGCTAAAAATGGGCCACTGAATGAAAACAGTGAAAATATTGACAGATTCAGATTTAAAGAGTACTTTCCTTGTTATTTTTACTAGAGTTGGACATTATCATTTTAACTAGGACTGTCTAGATGACTCCTCTCCTAACCATGCAAAATAGTTAGATCCTTGCACACGGGTGGTACAAGGAATTTTTTCGGTGCATACACACTCCACTAGCCTTTCTCGTCACATGGTGAAAACAATTCCAGCATTTGATTTGAGGATATGGCACCATGAAAGGGAGAAAGTGCATCTGATTCCCATGGTGCAAGTTTGCGGAACTTCTTTGCCTGTCGGGGCAGTTTGTGAAAGGAGCAGAACAGAGAAAGACAGCAGGCAAGTACGAATTGAAGGAAATTTGGTGCAACGAATTGAGATCGTTTTTGAATCTGAAATCTTGAAATGCATCGTTTGCGAATGAACAACGAAAGTGAAGAACGGTAGCCATGGACCGCTGGGGCTACCCGCAGAGTATGCTACTTGCTGGCAGCTCCCTGAAGAAAAGACAAAGGCAAGCTTCTCTTTCATCATGCCGACATTAAGGTACCTACTACTATAACCTACCTACCATACGTCCTCGGGACAATACGGTTCGCATGCGGGTCCAACGGGTCTCACGTCGCTTCTGTGCTTATGCGACTCACACAATCTACAAACTGGCCTTCCTCTGGCAACGCCGTCCAATTTCTTCTGCCGCCGCTCTCACACGCCAAGAGTCTAGCTCCGGATCTTCCATCCGTGCATGCTTTTGCTGCATACGGGCCTTTCTGATACTGCTGCTGCTGTTGCACCAAAGCAATGTCGCGTATCTCGCTCTCGTAGAACCAAGATTGCCCAAGTTAGATAAAGAGAAAAGAAGTTCCGCGAATCCCCGAAGAATCGAGGAACAGAGGCAGTACCTTCAACTTGTATGAGCATAATGCGGGTTACAAAATTTAATAAATGGATCAGAAGATTGAAGAGATTCCTTGGGGAGAGGTTAATTAGCAATCATGTCGATGATTCCATTTTGTAGGTATTAGGACATAGATTCTTCGATTTTTGTTTTTTGTTGATCAGGGTGCCACGGCTAGTCTCGATTAAGCTCAACCTAAAGAATCTTGCCCTTAGTCCAGTCGCCACTGTTACTTCTGTATGCACTGAGAGGTCCCAGACATAACTTTTCTTTTTTTCTTCTGGACGAATAAGAACAGTATTATATTTTATGCATAAATATCATTCCTTATCAAGATGTAACCACAATCTTTTTTGAATCTCTTAAAAGCTCTATTAATGTCTAAAACCTTCTAAAATATCCCAGAATTTTTTAAAACTCTTATTACAGATATATCCAGACTTTCAGAGTTCTAAAATCTTCAAAAACAGCCCAAAACCTATTGTGATTATTCAAAATATTCAAGACTCCTTCAGAATCTTTTAGAATAATCCTTAAAAATCTTTCGAATTCTGCCCTAAATTTCTAATATCTTGCAGTCTCTCCTAGACTATTTTTTGAAGAGTTTCGAAAAGTCTAGAGAATTTTAGGAAGATTTTAACCCGTAGTGGTCACACCTCCTAAAAATAACGTAATGGTCACACTGGGTCCAATGGACCCCACGCAGAAAAAC
>JBAGKK010045259.1:0-10325 GCA_037177015.1 Euceroptres primus
CTCCGTTAGACGCAACCCTAAAACTTCCTAGTTTAGACGCAATGTGCCTGACAGGCCACCTGTATTCACTCGAGAAGAACATCAGAAATAATTGTTATAGAAAGTTATCTTAAGGTTTTTAGGGTCGCTGATTACGATTCTGCTGTTAAAATTGTAAAATTCAAAATGGTGGATCCAATATGGCGACTACTGAAAGGCAGAATCGCAAAATTAGCGATTTTTTTCAACTTGTCTGAAATTTGATATACGGGGGTTTTTGGGGTCGCTCATTATGATTCTGACATTAAAATTGCAAAATTTAAAATGGTGGATCCAATATGGCGGCTATTGAAAGGCAGAATCACCGAATTTGCGGTTTTTTTTAATAGCACAAAATATTATAGGGGTCTTTGACGTTAAAAAAAATGTGGATAAAATATGGCGACCATTATAGTCTAAATTCGCGTTTTGTTGGAATGAGATAAGTTTTCGAAAATACTGTCCGCCATATTGCATCCGCCATTATATTTTTGGAAAAATGACGACAAATATGTTATCATCGACTTATGAAACTCCAGTATGACGATTGGCGTCGAAATCGAATAAGTTGTTTATACAAGTGTCCGCCATATTGCATCCGCCATTTTGTTTTTTTGTGGAATTGACATCAAAGTCGTTATCGGGAACCCAAAAAACCCCTGAGAGTAAAATTTCAAGTTTCAATTATGAAAGCTTCTTTTTTTGCTAGTTTGTTGGCGACTTGGTCCGCTCGGGTGTCCGAACTTGGCAGGTTTGAAGGATCACAGTCACATTTTACGTAGTCTGCCAAAAAATTGATTCGAAAACAGCTTGAGGTGGCCTGTCAGGCCGGTTGCGTCTAACGGAGGGTTAATGAGAGTAACGAAACACTGTCCCAAGTGGATTGTAATTCACTTTCTAATTTTTAGTAAAGCACACTGCACTGAATAATTGTTTTGTGGAACCTGGATGTGCGATATCTATCGTGATTAAAGTTCACACTGAATAATTGACACAAACGCAGGTTGTATAGCCTTTTTGGATGTTCTTGTCAAGGGGAACCGTTACGTCGATGATTTGGACGTATTGCGACCGCTTATCAAGCACCACAATGTCCTGCTTATTATGAACAACAGTGTTCGTAATATGCGATAATGAGCAACAATCAAAAATCACATCTTTATTAGCAGACGAGCTGCAACATGCGGGGCAGTAAACTGACCAATGCTTTTCAACATTGGGACATGTTGTCCCATTTCGGAATTAATGATACGAAACTGGTGAGAGGAATGCCTTTGCAGATGACTTTATTTTATACGTCATGCACAGAGATTTAGACAGAGTAAAAGAAGTATTACAAGAAATATTTAGAAAAATTTTAGACTATTAACACATATGGAAGTTAAAAGTTAATACAAAGAAATGCTAAACCATATTATTCAGGCCTAACACTTACCAAGTGCACAAACATTGTTGTAAAAAATGGAGGGATTTTCGAATCTCGCCAGCCGAAAACGCAGAGGCTGTTTCTCACACCAGAATAGTCAAATATCTAGGAATAAATGCGGATGAAAAATTAAGATTTAATGAACATGTAAAGATTCAAATTAAAAAAGGGAAAGCAGCGAACCTTAGCTCGCACATACCATTTCATTCGAAACAACTGAACACAAAAGTGAAAACAATTTGTTATTTATTACTAATAAGACCAATTTTAAAATATGGTTGTCTGATCTGGTTCAATGTTAGTCCCAATACAATGGAAAGGTTAAGATCTTTCGAAAGGAACTGTCTAAGAGCATACACGAAAATGTATAAAACACCGCAATCTCAATACAAGAGATCGTACTCGAATGAAGAACTATACGATAAAGCGAATATTCCTAGAATAGATAATTTTATGATCAAGTTAATAAGAAACCACATTATATCAGCGTAAAAAATTTACAATAATAGCTTAATATTCAGTCAATATTATCCTAATAACGTTTACTTCGAAATTACAAGAAAAACAGGCAGAATATCGCATGAAGCGTTTCTGTACTTAGATAGTTCAGGACTATTTCAAGATAAAAACAATATACCAACGATATACCATATCAAAAGGCATTCTTTTAACAAAAAAATCGATTACGAACCAGGTATATACTGTAAAAATACAAACGTAGCATTGCGATTCTCAACGTCTCTGCCGAAACGAGACAAAATGGATAACAACAGAAGGGATGTTGAAAAGTATTGGTGACTAGAAAGCCAATATTGCAGAACTCAGAAAAAGGATATTGAACGAGCTCATTGCCTTTTGGAAACCGAAAAAACTAGACACAGGTACACAAAATACCTATTTAGTAAAAAAAAAAAAGTAGCCCCAGCTAGACAATGTATTGAAAATAATATATAGGAATCACAGTTTTTATAAACCGAGTGAAAAGCACTACTCTAGAATTAAGAATATTTTGAGAGAGATGATAATAGTTTTGCTACCAAGGCGGTATTTTTCTATTACAAAAACCATTTTAAGCCAATCTAATTCTTTACCTAAATAATTAGTAACATTGTATAGAGAAAAATTAAAAATAATAAGCATAGACAGATCTACGAGAGCCTCGAAGTAGGATACATAGATAAGTTAACAATAAGTAAAGTCAGCGGTTTAGATATGTTTAACCGCATGTAACCAAACTCATGTATAATAGCGTTAGAAATAAACATTGTTTAAAAAAAACAGTGTGGTCCATTAGAATAGTCCTATTCATAAGGATTGTTTTACAGAGTGAGGAAATTGATCTTCGATATAGTTTTCTGCAATTAAAAATTTCTGTTATGGAGGTGAAAGTTTGTATTATCTAAAGTAGAAGACCCAGTAATCGTACCGGAACTCAGTAATCGTGCGATTTCGGTATAAACGTCCCAAACAAGTATTTCCACCAGAAATACGAAATAAAAGTATATTTTCAGGTAACTTTTGACAGTGTTGGTTGTAAAAATCACTTTATTTATATACAAAATTTGTGCAAATAGATTTTAAAAAATCGTTTTTATAGTCTTTTGCGATGAATCCCGAAATTACGGAAATCACTAAAGATTCACTTTAAGATATACGGCTCTTTGCTTTAAAGTTTAGTGCGTTAAAGAGTCACTTGTTCCTACGAAAATCGTTTTTCTATAATAAAAAATAAATTATATTTTGTAAAAGAATTTGTAATCTGCATTTAGCATCTTTTTTGTGTGAGAAATATAGAACACAATTATTACTGGGTCGTCAGAAAAGCCCTGTAGTCACGGTAATCATGGCATAGAGCAAAGACTGGGAAAAAGCTGTCAAAATTTTATTTTAATAATTGTTTGTTAATTAAAATTTATTTAGTCTGATAAAGTCGTTAAGTGAATATGTGCTTTTATTTTGTAAACAATTTATTTTCTTATAAGTTTAAAGTTAATTAAAAGTTGAATTTACTAATATTCATAGTATTTAAATATATATTGTAATATAAATAAAAAAGCCAATAAGTATGTATTTTCCATAATAGTGTTATCGATTTTGCATCGTAAATGCAACCAAACCTTCAACATAACCTCCAACATTGGTGATTCTTTAACACAAAGTTTATCAAATTTCGCAATTGTGTTGGTATTTTTTTTATTTCACTAATAAAACTTTAAACAAAAAGAGTTTATTTTGCTTTTCAATTGCTAAACAAAAATTTAAAAATAATTTCATTTTCTGCACGAAGACGGTCGAACCCGTACGATTACTCGTACATGGAAAAATTCCAAATCGCGATTACTGGGATATCAGTGCATTTTGTCTTTCAATTAATTGTAAATTAAAACTGTTATTATACATGTTGTAAACCAAATTTTTATAGTCTTCTAGAAAATTGAATCCTTTAATTAGTATCAACACTTTTTCAAGTTATCCTTCCCAACACAATTTTCTGAACATTTTAAGTCAACCAAATCTCTTAACGTCACGATTACTGAGTCTTTTATCTTATACATTGTTGAGTATTTTTAGCCAGAAGTTCCTGATTCCTATTCGATCAGTTGTTTTACAAAATTTTTCGCGTTCCTGAATAAACGCCGGGCATTTTATTATTGTCTGAAAGAGACTATCGTTGTATCTTTTATTGCAACGAAGTATAAAGTTTACCTCGATTTCAAGGTAAAATTTACCGGCAACAAAAATTAACTTCTCAGGATAAATTTTACTCAAATATCGGTTAAACTTTCTTGTGTTTTTCCGTGACTACAAATAAATATATTTTGAAAGACATGAAGTAGTCTGAATAAAACTTTATCCTTCTGAAAAATTACCCGCAACAAATTTTATCCTCAGTTTTTTCTGTGATGTTTTTCTTGATTACAAATTATAATTATTCTGGGACCTTTGCCGTTAAAAAGGCGCAGCAGTACGATCGTAGACTTGATTTTTAATGGAATTATTAGGCTTCATGTTGATTTATACATAGTATGTTAACAATAGTCTCTGTGAGTATTGTAAGTTATGGTTGAGTATTGTACATTATGGTTTGTACAGTCAGGTGCATATATGCCTTATATTTAGTAACTATTTGCTTCTCACTTCGTTTTATTTAAAGTCAATAAAAGAGAGTGAGACAGAAATAAGTACTATACATAAGGCATACATGCACGTGACGGTACAATTTTATTGATAATGAAACTGAAGTTTGCAACGTTTATGTGAAACGAAAATAAAGCAAATTTTTTTCCTCCTACTTACAATTTAAAGCATGGAAAACGAAGCATTCGATGAGGAATAACATAAAAAAACGTTTCATTCCTTTAGTTGGCAGGGCACGCAGACATTTTTAATCCTTAAATCTTAAAAATCTCCACAAAAAAATCGAAAAATTCTAAAATCTGTAATAAACTACTAACTAAAAATTTAAAGCATTCATTGTGTTGCATTCGATGAGAAATAACACCGAAAAAAGTTTCAACCCCCTAGCTGCCGAGGAACGCAGTCATTTTCAACCTTCAGACTGACAGACTTATGGATTGAAAATGACTAGCGTTCCCCGGCAGCTAGAGGGATGAAACATTTTCTGAGATCATTTCTCATCAAATGCTAAAAAATGCATGCTTTAAATTTTAAGTGAGAAGCTTAGTTTTGTTTTTAAAGGCTAAAACTTTCTAAACTTAAGGGTTGAAAAAGATTACGTTCCCCAGCAACTAGGGGAATGCAACTTTTTCTAGTGTTAACTGTCATCAAATTCTACAAAATTCATGCTTTATATTTTAAGTAAGGAGCTTAGTACAGATTTTAGAATTTTTTGTTTTTTTTGTGGAGATTTTTGAGATTTAAGGGTTGTAAGTGACTGAATTCCTCACCAGCTAGAGAGATGGAACTTTTATTGGTGTTATTCCACATCGAATGCTACGTTACCCTTGCTTTAAATTTTAAGTTAAAAGAAAAAAAGTTTGCCTTATTTTCGTTTCACATAAACGTTGCAAACTTCAGTTTCATTATTGATATTGTATCGAATGTTCTTAATTATGTTTTACACTAATTTTTCATATAATTTTCTATGATCTTAAGCTTTATCTTTTTTCCATCAGTAATATCAGTAACATTGCAGTATTCAGTGCAGTATTATTATATTAAACCCGTTATCCTTTAATTTTATCAGAAGCACGATACCTTTTATTCTCTAATGGTCGAACGGTTTCAGTTTATCGTATCATCTATTTTTGTAAATACTCTGAGGGTGTATAGCGTCATAACCTAGCTCAACGCGATCTGTCTTTCGCCTCCTGGCTCGCCACGGGAGCAGCACTTTGCTCGTAGGAAGTATCGGTCTTACCTGCTTTGGAATACCCTTCACCGGTTGATTATTATCATCCTCGGAACAAGGTACTTGACACTCGAATCGCTCCTGCAATCCTCTATCGATACACTCGTCGAGCACACGAATTTACTTTCTTGGCTACTCACGTCGTTACACTCACGGACGTGACAAAACGTCATTGCGAACCACGCACAGTTGTTGCTTCTGTCCAGTCACTTTCGGATGGTAAAAACTCAAATCAGTAACACTTTCCCCTTCCCCGCCCCTTTGCACCGCTCCTATTTTCTGCAACTTCCGGTATCAAAGCATCGCAATCTAATGCGATTATCTTCGATCTTGTAGAATTTAATTTCGGTGACAATAACCGCAGGAATGATAATATTATATTGCTATAAAAATAACGTATTATTATCACAAGGTATTTCACATTTCGCATAAGAGGGTTATAGATAAAGGATTCAATTGCCAATAATTGTGTCTGTATACAATTTGAAATGTTGAACTTCAACGTTACAATGAAGGAAAAAAATGTGGACAGGATTGTTGTTGAAGATAATCGTTTCAATGAAGAAACTGAAATGTTGACAGGATTGTTGTAGTTTAGAAAATTGTTTCAATGACGACACTGACATGTTTCAAAGAAGAAGAAGAATGTTGACAGGATTGTTGCAATGAAGAAAACTGTTTCAATGATGATGACATTCAAACGTTTGAATGAATCTAGTGAATGGCTCGATGTTTTATTCCAGTGTTCCAAATTGGAGCTTGATTTTTGAAGAGTAGGGAGAGGAAGAAAATAAAGATAGAGATTAGCTGTTGAAGTTTTGTGAAATTTGTCTGATTATCAGATGTTGCGAACGGTCGTTAATGACATTCTCTTATCGGACAAACAGTAGACTTTGCTTCCGAAGGAGAGCGACGTCTATCAGGTGTGCGAAAACGAGTTGTTTATTTTCAAATTCTGGAATTGTTGCGAATTTTTGGGCAACTCATTGGAGAGGAGGAGGCATATTATTTTATCGCGCAATGTGAAAAACCTTGTCAGTGAGTCATTACCATAAAATAAGCGCGCTGATAGCGATCCAAAACGCATGCACACTATCGCGCCGCACGGTAAACCTAACACAACTCGTATTGCACGATACTCTCGCGAAGCGCAAGCGAGTAAGACTGGCTCGTAGCGTGAGTAGCCTGTCGTTTTATCGTTTCTACTCTACTCGTACGGCTTTCGGTACGTGTGTACCTGCCTGCAATTGCAGATCTTCCGATCAAAATATTTTGTTTACCATTTTATTTACTTTTTTGTATCATTTTACAAAAAATTAATAATTTTTAAGTAAACACACAGTAAAAAGAGTCTTAAACGTATACTCGAATTGTTTTCTTTTGTCTGAAGCCAAAGCAGTAACTAAATTTAATCTCGAAAATCATCTTAAAACCAGTCGTGGGCTATTATTTTGGATCTGAAACTAAGAAATTAATAAGCTGATTTTCATACTTTGAACTTAAAACTAGTTCCAATTTTGTCTTGATCGAAACGCAAGGTCTTTTTGATTGAAAACAAGAAGTTAATTATCAACTTTAAAATAAACTTTCAGCCTGGTAAGAATTTGTACTATTTGACACTACGCCGTGTCAGTTGAGATAGCTCCGATAGCATTTAAGGTTGCACAGTAACCTTGCAACAAGGTTGTAGCAAGGTTTCTGCAATGTTTGAAAAGTTGTGAAAACGTTGTAACAAGGTTGTGATAAGGTTTCTGCAGGGTTGTACCTACTGAAAATATTTTGAGAAAATTACATCAATACAATTACAATAATACATAATTGCATACAATAAAATTGAGTGAACAAACCCAGTTGAATATTACACACATAATAAATCCTCGTGTTTTTTCACGTGAATTTCCGCGAGATTTTTGTCAACAAATCCACTACGTATACCTATGAATCACAACAGGGGCCATTTAAAAAATACGTAACGCCTTTGGGAGAGAAGGGGAAGTCAGTAAAAACTCTATGACGGGGAGGGAGGGGTCGTAGAGCTTATCTACATAACGTTGTCCAGATATAGTTTCTTGTATGATATATTACAATAAAATATCAAATACTGAATTATACATGAAAAATAAAATATAAAAAATCCAAAATTAATTTTATTTAAAAAAACTCTCCCTTATTTAAACAATTAGTTACATTAAAAACTAGCTGTGAATTCGATTTCGGGTGTTTTCCCGGAGTCTATATTTTTTGGTGCTCATATCATGAGCACTTTACTTCCTCGTTATGATGAAATAGTAAATAGATAATTTGCTTCTACATAGAGGAAGCATTATTTATTTTAATAAAATTGTAAATCTAAACTTTTTTCAATATTATAAATGATTAATGTTCAACGATGATGTTGATAAACATCTTTAACGTCTGAGCAATTGATAAATTGAAAAAATGTATAAAATGATGAAAAACGACGTCAATCGGACAAATTTTATTGATGTAATTTTGCCTAACGTTTCAAAATCAGACTGATTTCCCCTTCAGGGGAATATCATTTAATTAAAGACATCATGGACTATTCATACTATCAGAATGTGAGTTCTTGTGGTGTTAGAATGTTAGATAATTAGATATGGTGACAAGTAATAAATTAAGAAACAAGGTGTAAAAAGAAACACAAAACTTCTGGTTACCCAGGCGGAAAAATTATGCATAATCTGTGCATAATGAACTATGGGTAGTCACTAACCAAAAAATTATGCAAAAATTATGCATAAAATGTTGGAAACAAATGACAACTAGTTTTCAACTGTTTCTAACATTTTGATACCTTCAGATTTATTGAATATGCATAACTTATGCATAATTTTTGGAATACTGACTACCCATAGTTCATTATGCATAGATTATGCATAATTTTTCCACCTGGGTAAGTGATAAATGTCTTGGGAGCGGAGCTTCTTGCTCTCGCTCTCATGATTTTAAAATTCTTTAAATGTTTTACATTTTTTTATCACTTAACCAGAAGTTTTGTGTTTTTTACACTTTGTTTCTTAATTTATTACTTGCCACCATATTTATTATTTAACACAACAAGAACTCACGTTCCGATAGTATGACTAGTCCATGATGTCTTTAATTAAATGATATTCTCCTGAAGAGGAGATCAGTCTGATCTTGAAACGTTAGGAAAAATTACATCAATAAAATTTGTCCGATTGACGTCGGTTCTTATCATTTTATGATATTTTTTCCATAAATGATTAAAATTTTCCTAATCTTCAATAAAATGTAATAATATTATAGGTCAATCGATTCGTTTCGAGCAAGGATTTTTTTCTGTTCATGGTCACTTTTTTTCTTAGTAAATATTAATTTTTGTTTTCATAATTATAAATGATAAAAATTGTCTTAATTTTCAATCAAATTTATTAATATTACAGGTCAATCGATTCGTTTCGATTCAAGGAAACTTTTCTTCTCATGCACTAACTGTGAATTATGCTAATGAAAAAAGTTTTAATTATAAGAACCGATTTTTCAACTTTTCAAGTATTACAAGGGGGCTAAAAAATCCAACGAATATTTTTTTGTCCGATTTGAGGTATTAGTGGTAAAAATAAGCCCTCCAAATTTCATCAATTTATCTGCAATCGTTCTCAAGTTATCGTATTCACAAAAAAGTGTGACATCCATACACACACACACACAAGTTTGCCGTCCTAATGAAGAAGGTACTTATTTGCTTTTGACATTTGGCCCTTGTCTGTCTTGTCTGTCTACCGCTAGGGTGTGAGAGATTGTTCTCGAAAATGTAATTATCGTTCTTGGGTAAATTGGACTTGCTCTATAGATTGGTGCAAACAATTTTTTACAATTTTAATTAATTATATGAGAAATTGTAGATACGGCTGATAATAAATATAGAATTATTACCGCCGTACTGATCTCAAGGCGTATCTTCGAGGAGTTGGTGCAGATACAACTCTCCACTGCGGAAAAGACGAAACAAGGTCTGTTATCCTATTGGAGAAAGTATCTATCTGCAACACTCCGGCCATATCTACCAGATATCCTTCTCCCTCATCAGCTTTTCTCGAATTTGGATGAAGCGTACGTACATACCGAGTTTCTTCATCGGGATTCATACACTACGAAGTCTCATTTTTCGATTTCAAAATCGATTATCTATGCCAATCATACAATATGGCGAATCTAACTGGAAATATGTGTATTTCAACTAATAATTTATTTCAGTGAGTGATATGACGAGGCGCTTAACAAATTTTTTTCGGATTGTTGTAAACAAATTAGTGAACAAAAGTTATATCTTATCTATTTGCGATAATGAAGTAGTTTTGTCCTATATTTTTTTAAGAAGATGGAAGTAAGAGAATGTTTATTTAAAATTACACTGATCGCTGGATTATGGGCCGGGCTCGGGGGTAGGCGGTCCTCAATTCAATGCTATTAAAATCCAGTTTGAACCGGATTTAAAGCGACGAGCGAGCAGTCTTATGT
>JBAGKK010045269.1:0-10325 GCA_037177015.1 Euceroptres primus
CGCGTGGCGGTCTCGGGTAGATGAGGCAATGAACTTTCGAGTTCCAAATGCTGATAAATAATAATAATAATTAATATCAAGTAAAACCACGTTTTTAAAAATATTTTACATTTCTAATTAAAAAATAGACTCATTTTTTAAATGTCATCAACTCTTTATAGAAATGTTTACATCAACTTTATAAGCAACTTCAATTTTCAATGTGTTTGGATACACAAATTAATTAAAACAATTTTGCCGTCTATTCCTGGTGCCTTACCGTTGGTAGTAAGGTATAAATAATTTAATAGTGCTTTCTTTTTCTCATCTGTTTTCAAAATAAAAATTTTCAATGCTTCAAAATCGCCAAAAGTTATCAAATAAATAATGTTGCAATCATAATCATATTAAACAATGAAATTTTCAAATTTCTTACCTAATGCGATTTATAGTCTCGAAACAACAACTATTTTAATCACACGCCACTTTCCCCTAATAGATTGATTAAATATCGTTAAATAATTCGATATGCAAACTCTTGAAAAAAACCCAGGAATACACTGACCAAATTTGGACAAACATCGTGAAATGTTTCTTTATAAAACCAAGGAGGGGCCCAACAAAAAGAACCCATAAAAATAAAAAAAATAAAAGAAAAATGAGAGAGAAACCAACCAAATTTTTGTCCTTCTCTTTTTTTATTTCTCTCTTTTTTTCCCACCACCAACCAAATACTATAAAGAAACATGCAAATGTAGAACATGCAAATATATATTTGCCGACGTTTCGGCACTCACCCAGCACCCTTGTCTAGGAAATACACTTTGAGAAACCTGGAACCAAAGGAAGCACGAAACTCACCCGCCGATACCCAAGACTCAAATGAGGGTTGAAAGAGAAATCCATTGCACACGCCCATCCATCATCATAAACACTCAGAAACGAACACTTTTGTGTTCCTCCTCCCTAGTATTAAAAGTTCGACCAGTCTGTCTCACATAAGTCATCTTACTGATCTTACAAGTGATCCTATAGACAATACCTCCCTTTTCAAGCTTATCCAAAGGATTCTTGCAACAAGTCATTACTGAATCCATTTTAAATCGTATACGAAAAATAGTATGAATCCTAAAATTTTCTAACATAAATTCAATAGTTTTCAATTGTTATAAGAGTGTTCTTGCTAGACATACTAGGGAATTTGGTGATGTAGAACATGAGTTTGATTGGGATAATGTTCAAATTTTACATAGTGAAAGTAATGAGAGAAAAATAAAATTTATAGAAATGCTCTATATCAAAAAACAAAGAGTCATCTATTAATTTAATGACTGATTTGGATAAATTGAACAAGAGTTATGCTAATAAGATTAATTATATTCAACTGTGAGAGTCCATAAATTTTTGATTTTCTTTTACTTCCTCTTCTTCTGAGTGTTTATGATGATCGATGGGCGTGTGTAATGGATTTCTCTTTCGACCCTCATTTGATTCTTGGGTATCGGCGGAAGAATTTCGTGCTTCCTTTGGTTCCAGGTTTCTCAAAGTGTATTTCCTAGAAAAGGGTGGTGGGTGAGTGCCGAAACGTCGGCAAATATATATTTGCATGTTCCACATTTGCATGTTTCCTTATGGTATTTGGTTGGTGGTGGGAAAAAAGACGAGAGAAATAAAAAAAGAGAAGGAAGGGGATTTAGTTGGTTGCCTTCTCATTTTTCTTACCTTCTTTTTATTTTTGTGGGTTCTTTTTGTTGGGCCCCTTTTTGGTTTTATAAAGAAACATTTCACGGTGTTTGTCCAAATTTGGTCGGTGGATTCTTGGGTTTTTTTCAAGAGTTTTCATGTTAACTTGATTATTGGACGTTAAATGGGATTTTGAATTTGATTTCGGTCTAATTTAAATTTTTTAAATTTTAAATAATTCAATTGTTTGAATTAAAACCCACTTCCATGTTAATGATAGGTACTGACTTTCAAATCTTTTTATCGTAAATTTGAATCCTAGGCCTGGTCTTTCAAAAATTCCTGTCTTGCCTGAAAGCAAATCAACGATTATGTTTATTATGTTATCCATTGCATACATTACTAAAAGGAAATAATAGAAAAATTGGTAAGTTGATATACGCAATGTAAATGTACTGCCAAAATGACGAAATAACTTTAAAATAATGAATTTCCTTATATGCAGTGTAGTAAAAGAGCATGTCAAAGGCGTGACTGCAGTCAATTTTTATATTTCTTTTTACTCATAGAGTAATTACTCAAAAATATTTTTTGTAGAAAACAAAATTCATGAAAATGATGACGAAATGCTGCCTGGTATGAAAAATCGTTTTGAGTAATTAGGTTATGATTAAAAAGAAATATAAAAGTTGGCTCAAGTTAGGCCATTTACATGCCAACAACTTCAAGAACCCAAAGTAAATCATGAAAAAAGAGAAAGCTCTCACTATGTAGTAAAAATTGAAAAGAAATATATTTTTTTCAATAGATTTTATAAATATATAAAATTATATATATATCAATTTTATAAATTGATTGAGCAGGTATGAAAAGTTCAAACGCTGATTACTCAGTAATAAATGTGAAAGCTTACCTTATTATTATAATTTCAAAAATGATGTCAGCGCAAAATAATAAAAGTTTTAAGGTTAATTTCCACTTTTTTCAGCTTATGTGTTGGTATCTTTACATTTAAAAATTTAACAAATGTTTTGTGTTTTTACAATTATAATAAGAGAATTCACGTCACTGAGAATACTTATGCCACAATGAATCTTTCGATTC
This sequence comes from Euceroptres primus, assembly GCA_037177015.1. NCBI lineage: Eukaryota > Metazoa > Arthropoda > Insecta > Hymenoptera > Figitidae > Euceroptres > Euceroptres primus. The sequence continues at coordinate 2,767 of JBAGKK010045269.1, forward strand.
GATGATGATTTCATTCATTAAACATTAAATGACTTCTGAAGCTACTTCACTATACCTAAATTCTACGCATGCTTCTAAGTATACGCTTTTAGGTATATTCAAAGTACACGCGAAGTATATACTTCGAAGTATAATATTCAATTCGAACACGGCCAATATCGCCTAATTGGTGAATAGTTAATTTTTCCAGGGATCCGAAGGAAACTTTTGTTTCGTTTCGTTACGCTTCTTCAAGACGGAACAGAACTTTTGTTTCTTTTCGTTACGTTATTTGTATCCGAAACGAAAGTTACTTGGTAGTTTTGTTTCGTTTCGTTATTGTGTAACAGAAACGAAATGAGAAAAATTTCTTAATATGGTTTTTAGAAATAACGAAACTAAATTTCTGACTGTAACCGAAACAAAAACGGAATTAAAAATGTTTACAAATATAAACGAGGACAAGGTTAGTTCAAGTTCAGCAGGAAGCTTTTCTTATGACGGTTACCTCAACTCGGGTGCTCCGAAGAATTTACCAGGTCGCTCAAATGTATTCCTCAAGAAATTTTTAGCCAATTTGTTTCTGCAAAGATTCAAATATGTTCCTAAGTAAAGAGGATGGTTCTGGTTCACCGCAAAGCTTACCAGCTACAGTTTTAACATTCTCCTGGGGGATTTGGAAAATTTCCCTTAGTCTGGCTTCGATAGTTATCACCATGAAGACCACAACAACCCGGATACTCCAGAGGATGCACCAGGTCACATGAACGTTTTGCGCGTGAATTTTGAGCTCATCTATTTCCGCTAGTCTAATCTAAAAGATAAGTTTCTTTTTTAATAAATAAAAATAAAATAAAAATATTCTAACAATAAAAACTTATATTTTTATTGTCAAAATATTTTTATTTAATTTTATTTGTATTTATTGAAAAAGAAACTTATCTTTTAGATTAGACTAGAAGAAATAAATGAGCTCAAAATTCACTTATATTTTTATTGTTAAAATATTTTTATTTTATTTTATTTTTATTTATTGAAGAAGAAACTTATCTTTTAGATTAGACTAGGAGAAATAGATGAGCTCAAAATTTACGAGCAAAACGTTCATGTGACCTGGTGCATCCTCTGGAGCATCCGGGTTGTTGTGATCTTCATAGTGATAACTATAGAACCCAGACTAAGAGAAATTTGCCAAATCACCCAGGAGAATGTTAAAACCGTAGCTGTCAAGCTTTGCGGTGAACCAGAATCATCTTCTTTACTTAGGAAAATATTTGAATCTTTGCAGAAACAAATTAGCTCAAAATTTCGTGAGGAATACATTTGAGCAACCTGGTGAATTCTTTAGAACACCCGAATTGAAGTTACCGTCATAAGAAAAGCTTCCTGCTGAACTTGAACTAACATAATCCTCGTTTATATTCGTAAACATTTTTAATTCCGTTTTCGTTTCGGTTACAGTCAGAAATTTAATTTCGTTATTTCTAAAAACCATATTACGAAATTTTTCTCATTTCATTTCTGTTACACAATAACGAAACGAACCAAAACTACCAAATGACTTTCTTTTCAGATACAAATAACGTTACGAAAAGAAACAAAATTTTTATTTCCCAGTAACGTAATGTAATAAAATGGAACAGAATATTTTGTTTCGTTACGTTCAGATCCCCGAATTTTTCTTATGTTGGTAAGCCTGCTTTATCCATAATCAAATTTTAAATTATTAGACCATTTAAATTTTTATAAAATGCTTAATTATGATCGTTAGTTTATTATATTACAATAATTTTTCCTTAATACTGGGCTCTAAACAGTTCAAGCATTCGTAAATAGTTGAATAGTAACCTACATTCTGTATGAAGTAATTAAAAAGTAACAAAAATGTCACTCAAATTTTGAAAATAAGTGACCAAGATGACAAAAAATGATATTTCAAATTATTTATATCATTCTTTAACTTTGGAAATATGAACAAAAAACGCAACAACTTTAGGTGATGTTTCATACAAAAATGATCTAATTTTGAAAAAATCATACGATTTTCAATAAAATTATTGAAATTTCAACAAATTTATCGATTTTTGAACAAAACAATGGAATTTCCAACAAAAATCTATAATTTTCAATAAGATTAATGATTTTCTATAATTTTCAATATGATTAGTGATTTTTCAACAAAATTATCTAATTTACAATGTAATTATGTAAGAAAATCAGTTTTTAAAGAAATTTTATAATTTTCAATAAAGTTGACAAATTTTCAACAGAATCAATTATTTTTCATAAACAACGTTGTTACGTACGGCTCTATTTCTTATAAACAAATAAATTTTGAAGTCACACAAAATTCTGCAGGAGAAGAATTAAATGCTGCAAAAAGTCTCCTCTTTAATTTATAGAATGACAGTGGATGTGGAGGCTCCAAACTGCCAAGATTCGAACAAGAAGTGCGAATTCTGTTTAATAATATAGGATCGGTTCTCTCACCCTTTGGACTAAAGGGGTTTTCTTCTACTGTTGCTTTTTCTGCTACCAGAAGCGAACGTGTGAACAAACGGGAAAGGAAATTCAAATAATTACCGACAAGCTGATTTTGTGTTCAAAGTTCACAGATAGTCTCCAAGTATATTCTAATATTTTACATAAGTAATTATGGGTACAATAAATAATTGATTGAACGATACCGTGTAAGCTTATCCTACCTGTCGGGAAGAAAAGAGAAGGAGAGATGAGAATCTGACGTCCTAGCGTCAGTTCTTCTGAAATGAGCGATGACTTGAATTTGTTCGCTGCCAAGTTGACAGCTCTAGTTCTTTTTCGTGACACACACTTGTGACACGACACTTCGCTTCTATGTTCACAATTAGTTTTATGGAGAAAAGAAATTAGTTGGCTTTTGACCAGAGAATAATCGAAAGTATAGGTATCGATCAATATTCTCGCTAATAATTTTCCCAATAACCCTAATTTAGATGTTTCGATAATTTAACAACACCGTTTTGAAATTCGGAGCTCTTGAGTTATCGAGATCATTCTCTAAAATTTCGTCCGGATCCGAAATAATATTTAATTAATTTATTTTTCCGGTTGAACTAATTGGCTAAGAGAATTCTAAATTTTTCATTCACTCAACATGACCAGCAAGGGACTTCCCGGCTACAGCACTTTACTTGGCTAGGCCTCACTAGGCGGGATATAACGAGGAAGTTGGTTGTACCGAAAGGTGGACGGGCGAGGTGAAAGAATCCGCGTTCTTTACTATTCCAAGTCTGGTCGTTACCAAGACCCGTGGAAGACTGCGAATTTGATTTGGCCCTACTCGCCCTCGTCGGTGCATCGCGAGGTAAAGCGTGGTAGGGGTTTTTGTTTATGCAGGAAATTGGTATTGGCTAGAGGTGAATTAGTAGGGATAATTAGGATTTTCATACGTGTGTCTGTCAAATCGCTGTCAGCACTTGTGAAATTTCGCGTTACTGCTGTCTTCACTGAGCTTGAAAATGTGTTTGCTCAGCGAATTGTGTTAAGTTTACATGACCATTAATTTATAATGGCAATGCACATGGAGTTTGAGAGATCCGCAACGTATTTGCTCCGTGGCTGGGATGGGAAGGGGAGGAAGGAAGCATGGCTAGACCTCGTGTTGAACAGCCGAGATGCGAGCGGTTATAGCAGTCGGCTTATTCATATTATTTCCGTGGTGCGTATGAGTGAACGCAAGGCATTGCAAATGGTAGAGGCAATGGCATAATGTTTGCATGTGTGTTTAGCGAGAGGATGCGGAGCGCCAGCTCTTTCTCTCCCTCTCTGTTCCTCCTTCGTGCAGTTCATTATACGTTCTTTCATTCTCCCTCTCTTTCTTTCCTTATGAATTACATTATACGTTCTCTCATTCTTCAATTCCTTGCTTTCATCCCTTAAACTCAGGCCTATCCAAGTAGGAGCGAGCCATCCCAAAACAGATGATGGTAGACTTGGCTTAGCAGTTAGCATTGGAAGGTATGGCGAAACATCTGTTTTGGGATGGCCCGCTCCTACTTGGACAGGCCTGCCTTAAATTAATAGCGATTGAGCGCCCTTGCACTCTCGCACACACTTATTATTATAATTACTGGATTTGGATACATATTTATTTTAGCAAATTGTGTTCAAATTATTTTTGAAAAATCTGCTTGGGTACGTGTTAGGTTAGCATGTTAAGGGAGGAAATATAGAATTTCCTCGATCTCTTTTCTGGGATTTCTGAATTCATAATTCATTTTAAAATTTCGGAATTTAGAATAAAATAAAATCTTCTTAGTTCTCAAGGCAAGCTCGCTTAGATTCTTAACCCGAGGTAGCGTATGTAGCGTCAGCAATTCTTGTGAGCGCTCGGGTTGCGAGTGAGGCAAGGTGATAAGAATTTTCATGCATGCTTCTAATATTATACTAATTAAAATATTTAATTTATCGAATCCAAAACATCACCCTTGCATTGTTCGTAACTACGTTGAAAGAATTTCTACAAAACTGATGAATATACAAAAAATAATAGAATTTTAATTAAAATCAATTAATTTCTATCAAAGCTACAGAATTTTCAACAACATTATTGAGTTTTTCAATAAATTTAATTATATTCTAACTAAATTAAATAATCTTCAACAAAATAATTGAATATTCAACAACAATTATGTATTTCCAACATAATTATATAATTTTCATCAATTACTTTTGAAAAAAATTTTTAAAAACTTGTTCCGAGCCCTGCTATTACCACCAGATAAATTAAAATTCTAGAGATCGACGAATGAATTGGTTAGTGAAATAAAAAAATTCGAATTTCAATTTCTTATGAAAGTCTTTATAGGTCACAACAAATCACAATGTTCCTTACATGTTCTATTACGAAAGTCTTTATTGGTTATAATAAATCACAATGTTCCTTACATGAAATTGTCTTGAATTTTGAGGAATTAGAATATAAGAATATAGTATATCTAGTCTAGTCTTCCACATATGAATACTTATTATAGCTAATATAAAGAAATTTTTTTTATTAACCATAAACTTGCTAGCACTAAAAAGCGCTTCATTTTTTAATCCTTTACGACCAGTTCAAATTCAGCTTTTCAGTATTAGCCAGTCTTTGATCTATAAAAAAAATTTTAGACGCAATATATCGCAAATGTCTTTTATATGAAAAATGAAATACTATACTCTCTAAATCTGGAATAGTAACTTTCATACTAATTCTACTGTTCCGTTTTCTTTATTAAATGGAACGAAAAATATGTAACTGCTTTTGAAAATTATGACCATTTTTACAAATTTGTAGTCAATAATGATCAATTCGCAGTCAAATACTAATTCATTTTAGTCACAGTTAATTGATATTTATGTCTATTAGTAAGTGTTTGACTGTGAATAAATCATTATAGTAAAACAATTCGTTAAAATGGTTACTAATTCATTTGGTGATAAATTTGGTGCACGAATCGGTACAGTTGAATTAGTAAAAAGTTACTATTTCGAATGTAGAAAATAACAACAAAATAAAAAGGTTATTACATCTCAAATAATTTGAAGTAGTTTACACTGAAGAGTATAAAATTATATTTTATAATACTTTAGAGTATATGAATTAGATACTCTTTTTTGTGTATAAAAATAAATAACGTAATTAATATGTAACGACTCTTAAAACTTTGCACGTTACACGTAGTAAAAGTGTTACTGTACGTTCATTTAAATATGGAGAAGAACGTCATAAAAAAAGAGGTCAATCTTGGAAAACGTACTCGTGTTTGGTTTCATCGTCAAGAGCTTGCTTTTTTCTGCAGGTCCATCGCTGTCACTATTAGAAAGTTTCGTGGTGGCCAACATTACGTTGTGTATGGACCATTTCAGTTTTTTCTGAGTCAGGATGCTATCTTTGACAATGTCAATTGTATTCATGTCAGCAACCCTCAAGCCAACTCCAGCTATAGGAGAAAAAGGAAAAGAAAAGTTATTGAAATTTTGAACCTAATAAAAAATATTCATTATTGTGTGGGATGAATGAGCTCAAGGAGGTATCGGCGTCGTTGAAAAAATCATATAAAACATAACTATTTACTACCTCATATAGTATTATCTTTTTGAATCAAAATATAAGCTGAAAAAAGGTATGTTTCATAAGAAACGAAAAATTGAAGTCACAAGAAATATCATTTTTAGCAATAATCTTTGTCGGTCAAAGTTATACACAGTTTAAAATATGAAAAATCGCCGAATATTATCTCATTTTAATGAATCAGCGCTCATTTTGTTCACTATTTAACTATCCAAAACTTCCCTACTAAAAAAATTGTAGAAGTTAATTTGTATTAAAGTTACTGCTCTTTGTTTATAAAACATATTTTAAAAAATTTCTACACCTTTCATACAGATTAACTTTTAAAAATTTTTCAGCAGGAAAGTTTTGGATGCTTGAATCATGAACAAAATGTGCACTCATTCATTAAAATCAAATAATATTTAGAGATTTCCCATATTTTAAACTGTGTAAAACTTTGAAATACAAAAATTATTGGTAAAAATTATATTCTTTGTGATTTCAACTTTTTTCATTGTGAAACATATCTTTTTCTTTGAACTTATGCTTTAATTAAAAAAGATAATACTATATGAAGTAGTCAATAACTATGTTTTATATGATTCCTTCAACGACACTGCTACCTCCTTAGAAACAAAAATCAATATTAAAAATAAAAATCATGATAAATTGAGGGGCCGGATGCAATAAGGGGACGAGCGCTCGAAAACGCGAAAAAGTATTGTCCAAGCGTCTTGTGATATCCAAATTTTCAAGTTCAAAAAAGTGAAAAAAATATGGGCTTATAGATAATGACAAGACGGAACTTTCTTCTGTTTAAAGTTCTTTTCCCCGATGTATATTTTTATGGTAATCATAAAACTGAAAAAGTGAAAAAAAATTTCCCCGAATTCAATTATTTTTTAAAACATAAATCGTCTTTACTCAGACAAATATTATAGAAATTGTTTGAAATTTGGTATACGCACGCATTATACTCTAGCAATACCTACAAAATGAAGAAAAAGTCAAAACTGCCAATAGTTTAATAATAATTAATTGCAAATTGAGACCTTACGGTAAGTACGTTTTTTAAGTTTCGGCGAAGAAAAGTATCGAGCGAACTTCAAAGTTGAAACAACTTCCACTGAGACATTTCTTCCTCACAATTGAGGGAAGATTTCTGGAAATTTTTAGATCGTAGACGGCGTCGCGTGTTTTCTTATTATATGGATATTTCCGCCAATTTTTAATGAATCTATCTAAAAATTTTCAGAAATCTTCCCTCAATAGTAAGGAACAAATGTCTCACTGAAAGTTGTTTCAACTTTGAAGTTCACTCGATACTTTTCTTCGCCGAAACTTAAAAAACGTTCTTACCGTCAGGTCTCAATTTGCAATTAATTGTTATTAAACTATTGTCAGTTTTAACTTTTTTCTTCATTTTGTAGGCATTGCTAGAGTATAATGCGTGTGTATACCAAATTTCAAACAGTTTCTATAATATTTGTCTGAGTAAAGACGA